>PVIJ01015447.1:0-36502 GCA_004024925.1 Scalopus aquaticus
CCCCCCCCCCCAAGGTGAGAAAGGGATTTTCTCTATTGTTGGATCTTTAGGGGACTTTAGAGATTTCTAGTCTAATTTCATACAAGAGGAAACCAAGATCCAGTGAAGTCATAAGACTGGCATTCTCAGGTGGAATCCCAGGTTCCCACTCATCTTTGCCCTGTTTTGTGCTACTCCCTTCTGTGTACTTGTCTCTTGGGGCTTTTGTTGTTTTCTTTCTCATGGTTTTTTGTTGGGATACAAACCCATATGTCCCTAATTAGGTTCATGTACCTACTGATTCTGCCTCTCTGATGGAATCCTGACTGATACAGAATTTGGTACTGAGTAGAGTATAAACCCGTACAGGTGGGTTCATACTGAAACAAAACAAACCCACAAGAACAATAAACACACATGTAGATTCATTCCCAGGAATTCCCTTACAGTTGTGAGGCATGACTAAGCAAGTTCTGTATCCCTCAGGCAGGCAGGGAAGATCCAGAACTGTTTGGAAGTCTCTGAGTTCTCAGGGAAGGCTTTAAGTGGTCTTTAAAAGACCCTTTTAATTGACATAAAATTGTTAACTGATTGGAGGCATGACATCTGAAAACCCCCTTCACAGTGGCACCTAGATCATTGTTTCGCTGGATAATGGGGACTGTAGCTCAGCCTAGCCAAGCTGACACATCAGAAAACCATCACAAATCACCTTTGTATCTTAGTTTACAGGCATCCAGGTTTTTACTGACTTTGATGCTTGGGGTTGTCTGAACTAATAACTATCATTTGTCATTTACTATTGAATGAAAATTCTTTTAGAAAGTACTTTAGAACCTAGTAATAAAAATCTAAGCTTAATAAACACTTCTTCCTAAGGCATCACTTGAACTGAAAATTTAAGACCTTTTCCCACTGTCATCTATTTAAATCCTTGTCTACAGAAGAAAGTGGTTTATGGGAAATACAAGTGCAAACATTGGATGCTGCACTGAGGGTTCTTGTCAGGGCAGACAGTGGCTCATACCTACTGTGAGCCTCGCCTGACACCATGCTGGAGAGGTGCCTGGTGTTGGTGCGTCTAGGGAGTTTTGGGGTGAAGGCAAGAGCAAGGTGCTAAATCTTTGGGTCACCTATGGTGAGATGGAAGGCCCTGCCCTTTTGCAGTCATTTTTACCTGAGCCATTAAAACACATAAATTCCTGTAGGAAGAGGGTCCAGGGATGGGGTTTAGAGAGAGATGTCATTTATATTTTTCCATATATGGTAAATGGAACAGATTTTTTAAAAAATGCATTTAGAGCTTCAAAGTAACAAGTTTTGGGGCCTCTCTAGGGCACAAGGGGTTAAGTTTTAGCACTATGAAGCTGTTCAGCAACTGCTGGAGCATGAGTTCAATCCCCAGCCAGGGAGATGACCCACATGGCACAGCAGACCTCTCCTGACTCTCCCGCTGCTCCCCTCAGCAGTGTATTTCAGTCAGTCCTCCTGTTCTGCTTCCTAATCTATGGTGAATCCTCTCACTCCCACCCCCCCACACTTCTGGTCTATACCCCACATCTTGTATGCATAAATAAATAAATCTTTAAAAAAATAGGTTTTGCAGAGGATCAGATGCAAGCGGTTTTGGTTTTGTGTTATTTAGTTGTCTAGAGAGGAGACTTAATGACATGTTTGTGATGTATAGACTTCAAACAGGTCCAGACCACTGCCTAGTTGGCTGGGGTGGGGGAGCTCAGATAATTACATGCTGAAGGAATGGTGCTCAGGGCAGGGCACCGGGTAAGACAGGAGCCAGTGCTGGCTAGCCAGTGGTTTCACAGGAATGTGAAAGAAACAGACAATATCTGTCTCTGTGACTTCACTCACAACTCAGTTTGATTTTACTGTTTGTCGTCATGAGAGTTGTAGAGTTGAGAAAGTGTAACGTGCGGTGGGTAGTGGTGTATAGTATGAAATTTCAGTTGTCCTTAATCGTGCTGCATTTTCTCATTTAGATATTTAATGGTTAGAGAATTGGAGATGAAGCTTTGCCTCCCCTTTTAATACTGTCTTGTTCTTTTGCCCAATTAATGCACCTTTAACAACTGGAAAATAGTTTAGATTATTTAAACTATATCATTTATTATTTGTCACCAGTAGGCTGCCTACATTCCTTTATTTCCTAAAGTAAAATATTAAAATAGCAAAGTTATCTTCCATATAATAGGTGCTTTTGTCCCACCTAAAACGACACCTCAGAAATCTCTTAGAGTCTTTGAGGTGTCTTAGAGAAGTCTTTGGTTGCTTTCTGGGGCATCTGTCCTTTGCTAACAAAGATCACCCTTTTATACTGATTGTCCTGCAATCCTGTTGAGCTCAGGTGGAATTGGAGCTGTTGAGAGATAGTAAACTGAGATATTCACCTCCAAAACGAGTTAGACGTTTCCAGGATTCTAAACATGGCTAGAAAAGCAGTCTTTTCTGGGTCTGTGCTCATGTCCCAACCCAGAGCTGACTCAACTTTTTTAGGGCAACTAGGGACTTTTTTTGTCACCAGAATATCTACCTCTCAACTTTCTGTGAGAAGTCTAGGTCTCCAAATAAATGTTGGTGGTTTCACCAACATGGGGTGCTCTGAGTACAACAGTTGGTGGTTTCATCAGTTTCATGTAAGATTGTTGTTAGGTGATTTTCGTGTGCATGTGACTTTACTAGAGAAGAGAGACTGTGAAAGCCAAGCATGGCAGCTTTGCAAGTAAGGCTTCACCCACCACAGGACTTTATGAATAGTGCTGGTGATGGGTGAAGTCTTGCTGGAAAAGAACATATGTTACCTATTTCTGCTTGCCAGTGCACCGTTTCCTCCCAGCAATCCGTATAGCTGTCATCTTGTAGCACTTCTTCCTGTTTTCACTTAGAGGATTTCTTTTGCCTAGCCCTTTCTGTAGATCATTCCACTCTAACCTATTCAAAACCTGATTTATCTTTAGTTAACTGTTCCTTAATTTGGTTGATTTCTTTGTTCCCCACTGGCACCTTCACCATAAGTGGGCAGAGGTGAAAGAGAGGAGTAAAACACATTGCTATTTGCTGGCAACAGGGGCACAGGGAAGGGCCTAAGTCACTGCGATTTAATTTATTGGTAAATTTTCTAGCTAAAATGACCAAATTTTGTTGAAACGGTGAATGTGTATATTTTGATTAATATTTTAAAATAACAGTTTGAGTTCCATTTGCTGCAAATTTGCTTAGTTAGATTGACCATTTTCTTTCATTTTTCTATTGCGCTTGCTTTGCCATCACCTAGATTTCTTGGCTCTTACACTAGCTATGACTGCTTGAAAAGGAGCATCAAGTGGTAAGACTGGCATTATTGCAAGGCTGTTACATAAGGTGTCCCTCACTGTGTCATTGGCATTATGTGCACTTTTCAGATCTTAACATCATCCTCAAACACCTGGTCTACATGCCGGAAAGCAAGATAGTAGCATAGTTCTCGAACTAATCACAAGGCCAGACTTCCTGGATGAAAGTCTCCTATAAAAGTGAAAGTACATTCCAAATGTCTATGTATTGTTTGTGCACATAAAGCCAGTGCACCTTTGGCTCTCTGCAAGGGGTTAGATGGCAATGTTGCAATTATGGGTCTATTTAAAGATTCATTTTGTGTGTATTTTATGTTACACATTAACAATTGGCAGTCTGAAGAAATAAGCATACATGGCACAATCTGACTTAAATGAGTCTTGTAAAGTCAAGCAGTGCCTACTACTCTAGTACCAATTACTAAACAAAAAATCCTGTCAGGCAAGGGCAAATTTTAAAGTAAAGGTGTCCAGTTTTTTTTTAGGATTACTGGAACACAATTGTACCCATCCTTGTAACTGTTTTGGGGCCAAGTTTAAATAATTGTGAGAGGAACTCCATGGCCCAAAAAGCTGAAGTCTTTTACTATCTTGCCCTTAACTTAAAAGATTGGCCCACCCTTGGTCTATGACATCAGTTTTTGTGGTGCTCTGAGTATGCCAAGACCAGGACTTTGTTCCTTAGATAGCAAATATAAGGCAGATTGGGCCAACAAAATTTGCTCAAATTATTTGGGACACTTTCTTAAACCTCTACCAATCTCTACTATTTTTTGTAAATAACATATTCTGCAAGTATACCCAAAATTTCACCTGCCTTTTGGTTGCCGTCTCCTGGATGTTTTACTAATATTCTTGAATTATTTGTGCTGTCTTCACATTTGTGCTGATGAATGGTTGAGTTTGTTTGTATATTTTGGTAGAGTAGCTACTTATACTCATGAGAATAAATTGTAAAATTTCTAGATCATTTTTAAATTAGGAACACATTGAGAAATGAAAACTTATTTCACAGATGTGAAACTTTTTCAGGTATTGGCATTTTCTTCATTTTTTTTCACAGGGGAAAGTCTGCTGAAGCTGATGCTATGGATAGATCATTTGGTGAGAAACGATATGAGCCAATCCAGGCCACACCCCCTCCGCCACCACTGCCCTCCCAGTACACCCAGCCTTCTCAGCCCATTGCCAGCTCTTCTCTCGCTCTCCACACGCATGCTAAGGGAGCACATGGAGAAGGTAGGCAGTTTAAAAGTTGATATTACACTATAATATAGAAATACTTATAAAATTAAATTCTTAGAGTTTATAAGCATAATGGTTTCTCACTTAAATACTTCAAACCTTTTTGAATTGGTGGGAACAGTGAAAAATAAGGGTTTTGTTAAAAGTACATGTCCTGTTTTTGTAAATGTGGCCATTATATCAGATAAACCTTTTAGTTAAATTTATTTTAATGTGTTTTATTGACATAACTCAATTTCTGGAAGTAATATCAGTATTTCTGAACCTAATTATTTAGATGGTCATTTCTAAGAATTATTGTTCTATTCTGTCTTTAAACATGAACATATAAAAGCCATAAAGTTTCACAGAGTATATATACCTTGGTGCTTTGCCATTTGCATTCTGCATTTATGTTCAGAAAGGCATTATCTATTTACCCAAGACTATACCACAATTTATCCATTCTCCTCATGATTTTTTCAGCATATATTAAGATAATCATAAGGTATTTTCTCTGTTATCATTTTAATATATGTTCCTATATTCAGAGGTATTTGGCTTTATAATACCTTTTTTGTAATGTCCTTGTATAGTTTTGGTATTGAGGTTGTGCTGGTTTTTTGAAAAACTCAGCACATAGTCCCTCTTTACTTATATAGTGCTGTTACTGTTTTTCCCTATCACTTCCGAGAATTCAGTTGGTAGTTTTATACTCCCACCAGCAGTGCATAGAAGTTCCTAATGTCCTATATGTTTCAACACTTGTCACTACCAAACTTTCAGTTTTGCCAGTCTAGTGGGTGTGAAATGGTATCTTTTTTTGTTGTTTTGCTTTGCACTTTTTACCTTACCATATGTTTACTGGGATTTCTGGTTTTTACTTCTGTTTCTTGCCTGTCAAGTCTTTTCCTGTCTTCCTGTTGTATTGAATCTCTGTTATGGATATATATGTGTTCTTTATAAAGGTTTTGGATCCTAATACTTTTTCAGTTATACATGCTGTAAATAGCTTTTCCCACTCTGGCTTTTCTTTTGACATTAATTATGGTGAGTTGTGTGTATTGATTTTTCATTCTAGCCGAATTTGTTACTGTGTTTCTAATTGGTGTTACAGCGCGGTTACTCAGACACAGTCTTGGGAGACCAGCACCTTAGCAGCATGATCCTGACTCAAGGCAGCAGGATATGCTAATAGCCCCTCAGCATCGTAGAGCCATCAGGTCTAGAGCTGTCCTCTGTGGTGGCTCCAACCCGGGTCTTGAGGGGCTGTAAAAACTTACCTAGGGAAGTTGTAAAATGTGTGTGTTTGTTTTTCAGGTAACTCGGTGTCATTGGATTTCCAGCAGAATTCCTTAGTGTCCAAACCAGACCCACCTCCATCTCAGAATAAGCCAGCAACTTACAGACCAACAAATCGAGAGGATACTGCTCAGTCTACTTTCTATCCCCAGAAAAGCTTCCCAGATAAAACTCCAGTTAATGGAGCTGAACAGACTCAGAAAACAGTCACTCCAGCGTACAATCGATTCACACCAAAACCATATACGAGTACTGCTCGGCCATTTGAACGCAAGTTTGAAAGCCCTAAATTCAATCACAATCTCCTGCCAAGTGAAACGGCACATAAACCCGACTTACCCTCAAAAGCTCCTACTTCTCCGAAAACTCTTGTGAAAGCACATGGTTCAGCACCGCCTCCTGAGTTTGACAGTGGAGTGGAAACTTTCTCTATCCATGCAGATAAGACTAAATATCAAATAAATAATATCAGCACAGTGCCTAAAGCTATTCCCGTGAGGTAAGATTTTTGCCTTTCTCCTGTCCTTATGACTTGTCTTATTTGAGTTTGATTGAGTTTATGAGTTTGGACCTGAAATGATCGTTTAAATCAAAGTTTAAATGAACCAGTGTTGTCTGAGATGTTGCAGTGAGTGCCATTGCATAGAAGATCCTGAAAGGCACATGATATTGTCAATAAAATATCAAAGCTAACAGTCCTGTGTAGTGGGTAGGTGTTGTCTTTCTCCATTTTACCAAGAACTGAGGTTGAGCAAAACAGCACATAAATTAGTTAGGGTCAGGGGAGCATAGATTCAGCCATCACTCATCCCTTCTCAGGAGCCCATGTTCTTGACCAACCATGACTTCCATAACCTCTGACCTTCAGATGGTTTGGAGAACATCTCAGGAACATAAGTTTTTCATACATGATTTGTTCAACAGTAATGCAAAAGTAAAGACAGCCTCTGTATATTACAAGGAATTACTCATTAGACATTTTCTGAATTCTCAGTCCTTCAGCTGTGGAAGAGGATGAAGATGAGGATGGTCATACTGTGGTGGCCACGGCCCGAGGCATATTTAACAGCAATGGTGGGGTGTTGAGTTCCATAGAAACCGGCGTTAGTATAATTATCCCGCAAGGAGCCATTCCTGAGGGAATTGAGCAAGAAATCTATTTCAAGGTCTGCCGAGACAACAGCATCCTCCCGCCGTTAGATAAGGAGAAAGGTAAATGAGTTTATTTTCTGTATTTAGTAACTTGAGTTGCTCTATGTGCTTTTCAAAATAGTAGCGCTCCACTGAAAAGATAGTGTAGCCCTGTTCTGCCTCCACGCTGGTCGGCCCCATGCTCCTTCCATCAGGGAGCATCTCTCAGATGAGCGCTGTGGAGAGGGGTCCGCTGGGAGAGCATGATGAGCTTGCGGTGGGGTGCCCTGGGATGGCATCGGGGGCATGCAGGGCATGTCCCGCAGTTAGACCAGCCTGGTGAAGGTGAGCACGGCACAGAGTGAAAGTGATGTGGTGGTAGGCAGCAGGTCTTTGGACCTTCTTCCACCGTCTTTTGGACAGTCTTTGCTGACCTCACCAACTTTGGTTTTGGATTGTTCACCCCCTTACATCTCTTGCGATCATTAGATACCACCCACTCAGAAAGGCTTTGCTCTGTATCTGTCACCCCATTGTGGAACATAAGCCTCTTGCGGGCAGTTACATCTTAACTTATCACCCCAGAGTGGACACCACTAGACACCCAGCAGAGTGAGTGAAGCACCTCTGTAGGTCCATAAGGGGACATGCTTATGAGCTGCTTAATCCAAGAATACCATTATTTTATATAATTTCCCTGATCCGTCATAATGATAGGACCCACTATGTATGACTTCTTTGAGAATCCTAGCAGTGCTTTACTTCCTTAAATATATACTTTAGCTCATTTTCTTACATTTTGCCAGAACAATGACATATTTTTCCCCTGCCTGAATCCCTTAGACAAGTCTGTAGTGAATATAGCACAAAAAACACAAGATACAAGTAACATTTCTAAAAGGTACATTTGAATATATCTTGTAAGAACCCTGTCTGTAATCCAATGCAGTAGCCACCAGCTTCATGTAACTATTTAGTACTTGAAATGTTGCTATTTTGAATGAAATGTGTAAAGTATAAATACACAGAAGTATAAAATACACACTGATTGCAAAGATTTTAGTGTGTTGAAGGCAAGTTGAAATAATGGTATTTTAAATATATTGGGTTATACCTGTGATTTCATCTCTTCTTTTTGATCTGACGGCTAAAATTTTTTAAATTATGCTTTCCTTGGTCAATGCTGTTTTAAGAGAACTAGCCCCACCTGGCTTTAAAGCTGCTCACTGAAGGAGAGCTAGAGAACTGTGGGTCTAGGAGGCAGTGGCTTGTCTGACCTCTCATTCCTGCCCTTTCCCTGACTCCAGGCGAGACGCTGCTGAGCCCCTTAGTGATGTGTGGGCCCCATGGCCTCAAGTTTCTGAAGCCTGTGGAGCTGCGCTTACCACACTGTGCGTCCATGACTCCTGACGGTTGGTCTTTTGCTCTAAAATCATCCGACTCCTCGTCGGGTATGCTGTCTTCACTCTGTCCTTTGGGGCTTTGGGTACTGTCGTTGATTAATCGCTGGGCTGGCAGAGCTACCCGTACTGTGTGTCAAGCAGATCGCTGCCTCTGTTCCTGTGGCCTTGTAGGCATCACCAGTGTTCTGAAATTTCTTTATAGGGCACGTATTATAAACAAACATGGAAAGGTAGAGACATTTCTGCCTTTTATTGACAATTTGACCAAAAGCTAAATATTTCTTGCTGTTTGACAAAATTATTTGTTCTGTCAAAATTTTTAAGGTGCAGTGGGAGAATTGATGTTGTCCTACATCTGTATAGGCATTTCCACCCTACTAAAACGATTTTATTCCTTTAGTAATAATTTCTAACTTTGGTTACCTTTCTTTAATTTTTCAATTTAGAAAGTGTATACACCAGAGAAACTTGGAAAGATAAAAGACCTTCCACTGTGATCATACTTGGCCATGGATTTTCAATATGAAACTCTAAATAACTTCTGTTACACACACTATTTTTAAATGACTTTTTGCTCTTAAGATCATAATTTCAAAGCTTCCATTGCATTTTCATGTTTCTTCCTTGGGTGACTGAGTCAGTTACCGATTAGAACTGTATATTTTTGGTATAGCTTACTTTAACCTGATGTAGAAAAACAAGAGTTTAAAGTCCTGCTTCTGAATTTTTTATAAATCAGATAAACATTATAAAGTTTTAGTTGAGTGTAATGTGAAGTTTTATGGTATGAGGATTATAGGAGCATATTTTAATACTACAAGGTATAAAATTACGTAGAAATATTTCCTGATATTCACAAATACCCCATTTTCTGGAAAAACTTAATGTTAGCACCCTAGATATTAAAAGCTGTTTCTTCAGGGACGTCACTGAAAAATATTTTATTAACCTAGTTTGAATTAATGAATTAACCTAAATAAAACGACTTACATTCGCCAAGTCAGGTTGTAGCTTGAACTCTGATTTTCCTCTAAACAGGATAGGGATCATGAAAATGACTACCTATTGTAGCTTCTTGTTTCCTATAAGTGATTTTTTTCCCAGGTAATATGAAGTATAAATGATCTCTCCATTTGTTACTTCTGCATTTTGTGCCACAGACCATGTTATTTTATTAGACTGAAACAACTTTTTTGTGTTAATTTGAATGTATTCACCTTTATGTGATCCTATGTGGCTTTAAAACACTTTGTGTTTAAAAATTTCTGTTTAAAAAGTTGAGTTGATTTTGATTACTACTGAATTAATCCCAATAAAAATTACTACATTGGAAAGAAACTTGAGCGTAAAGATAAGACATTCTGATTTACTTCCATGATTTACCTTAGCTGTTTTCTGCCTGGACAGAGTGTACTCTTCAGTATTGATAATCCCGTATACATCTGCGAGGTTAGATCAGCTGTATGAGTCAGTAGTGCTTATGTGGTGTTTGGGTTCCTGGGGCAGGGGTTCAGATAAGTCTTTCTCACAGGGACTTTCCTGTGCGTGTGGGATGTTTAGAGCCCTCCTGGCTCCTACCCACTAAAAGCCAGTTGTGATGAGCAAAAACGTCTCCACACATTGTTCCTCAAGGGAACAGAATCATTCCTGGTTGAGCATTATTGCTGTAAGGGAGACAGAAGTCAACAGCTTTGACTACTATCACATGTACCTTGGATACCACAGAGACGTTGCAGTCTTCTTCATATTTAGCATCTACTCCCAGGAATTAGCTCTAACTGCAAATCTCAAATCACCAAGAGCTTGTTTAAAACTCTGATACCTCTCAGGCTCACAGTCAGTGAGTTTTCTGGGCTCCGCAAGTGATTTTGTTGAATCAGCTATGATCCAGTCAGAGGGTGAGGAGTATGAGAGAGAAAATAGGAGAATGAAAGGGGAATCTTCAAGAACCAGACTTTTTCAGGATTTCATGGTAGTCTGTAGTGGAGTGTGAGAAATATGTTCTCATACTCTACTCAAATGAGTGATCATATAATTAGCCAGACATAAAAGTCAAAGAAGGGTGCTGTTAGTAATTATGTGGACTGAGGTGCAAACTGACTGTCTGTCCCAGGCATACGGTCACCCTAACTTTTATTCATTGTAAAAATGCAGTGAATAAAATACCTGAAAATTTTTTCAAATCATTAAATTTCAGTGGAGCTGCATTGAAATATGGTACTAAGAGTTTTGATGTAAGTGCAATATGCATTTATCTAAATAAGCGCGTTTATGTTTGTTCCATGACTGCGAAGCGTTACAGCTAACCGTTTAACCAACTCCAAATGACATGAACTTCTTTTTCTCTCATAGGTGATCCTAAAACCTGGCAGAATAAGTGTCTTCCTGGAGATCCAAATTATCTTGTTGGAGCAAACTGTGTTTCTGTTCTGATTGACCACTTTTAACTTTTAAAATATAGGAACTTGATTAAGTGTGAAACTGGGTTAAACTTACTAAATCTAAATGGAACCACTCTACCAAGTATTATACTTTCCTTAGAATTGATACTGCAGTTTGTTAGTATTAAGTATTTTGTTTGAACTGATGAAGATTTATGAGCATGCCCCTGAACTGTGGTCAGAAAACATGCTGCAAACCGCATGTTTGTGATTGATGAACTATTGGTATTGGCTAGAGGTTCAGAGATGTTTTGCTTTGTATTGATTTTTGTACTTTTTTATGGTTACCGCTTAACTTCATATATTGATTTCCGTTAAAATACCAGCCAGTAAATTGGGTGCATTTGAGTTCTGTCCTTTCCAAAGTATACTTTTCAAACTTCATTATGGCCCTGGCCTGGCATACACGTTTTATTTTATTATGCATGAACTAATATGCACACATTTCTAAAATGCACCTGGAAAATATATGTAACCATTGTAGTGGGTTTAAAAGAAATGTACAGCAAGGGGAATTTATAGCTTTTGGGGGGGGTGGGTCAGGGAGGGAGTCAAATGAAGACAATTTCTTATTGTATATGAAAATACATTTTCTTAGGGAAGGACACCAAAGCATGTGAGACTGGTTCCGTGGCCTCTTTGGATCTATGAATTAACCATATCACCACAGACATACTAACCAGCAGGAATGCCTTACCCTCATGTTTTTAATTCTTAGATCATTCTCTCTGTGTATTACTAAGGTTTTATGGCTTTTGTGCACATCTAGATACTGTATCATGAAAAAAATTGAGTTCGTTGTGGATTTGGTGGTTTCAGAAATGTGTAATCACCCCAAAAGAAAATAATGGTGTGATTTGGAGATTTTTTTTTTTTTTTTTTGGCGAGGGGCAGTGGTTGTTTTCTGTTCTTTTTGGCTATGCATTTGAAATTTTTGATGTTTTAAGGACGCTTGTACATAATGCGTGCATACCACTTTTGTTCTTGGTTTGTAAATTAACTTTTATAAACTTTACCTTTTTTATACATAAACAAAACCAAGTTTTCTTAAGGCTACCTTTGTATTCCCTCCTGTACCTCTTGAGCCTTGAACTTTGACCTCTGCAGCAATAAAGCAGCATTTCTATGACAAACACAAGGTCATTTTTTTAAGAAAAAGAATGCACAGAGTTGTTACATTTTTAAGTGCTGCATTTAAAAGATATGGTTACTCAGAATTCTCTAGTTTGATTAAACTCTTGCAAAGTATCCCTACTGTAATTTGTGATACAATGCTGTGCCCTAAAGTGTATTTTTTTACTAATAGACAATTTATTATGGCACATCAGCACGATTTCTGTTTAGATAATACACCACTACATTCTGTTAATTAATCATTAGGTGTGACTGAATTTCTTTTGCAGTTATTAAAAAAAATCTCAAATTTCTAAATCTGCGGAATAAAACTTTTTAAAATAAAATACTGGTTTGTTCTGTTTACCCCGTGTTTCGGGTGTCATGCAGCTTTGTAATTCTGTTTTAAAATCCTGTACACTGATGTTCATCACCCAGTCACTTGCCATTTTGTCAGGCCTGGGGGGCGCATATGATGTGTCCCCTGTGGCCAGTACATCCAGATGGGTGGGCAATCCTTGAACTAGAACAAGAGGAGAAGCAGGCAGACCGTAGAGTTTTGGCAGTCTTCCCACTGCCTCTGTAAATAGACATGTATTTGTGTGTGTGTGTGTTGTGTAGGACCAATTTATGTACAGTTTTGCTCTTTCCCAAAACCTAACTTGGGCATTTTCTCATGTCATTACACTTGGTTGGGGAAGGCGGGAGAGGGCTTTTCATTGCTATAAATATTTAATTGTGATTGCCACTTTTATTTATCCACCAACCCCCATTGATGTTTACGTGGTTGCCATCTTAATATATATCTATATATATTTAGTCTGTCTTCTTTCATTTTTTTATTAAGATATAATTTGCATGCATTAAACAACCCATTTAGTTTTTGACAAGCATACAGCCTTACAAGCATTTTCACAATTAATATGTAGAACAGTTTCATCGTCTCTAGCAAAACCCATTGTACTCCTTTATACTCAGCCCCTCTTCCTCACAAACCCTGCCCCTGCTCTTTTTTGAGAGTGCCATATAAATGGAGCCATTCCAACATGTAGCCTTGGAGTCTTGCTGCTTTCACTAGGCGTAAAGCATTTGAGTTTCATTTGTATGTAGTGTCAGTGGTGGCTTCCATTTTATTGCTCAGTAGCCTTCCACTGTGTAAATTCCACTACAGTTTGTTTATCCATTCCCCAGTGAAGGAATTTATAGAGTTTCCAGATTTGGGAGATGATGAGCGAACAGTTGTGTACAGGGTCTTTTATGAAGATAAGTTTTCATTTCACTCAAGCACGTAGGAGTTGGGTCCCTGGTTTGTGTGCTAAGTGTGTGACAGACTGCCTCCTTCCAGAGCGTCTGCCCTTACGCTCCCATCAGAGCGTAAGTCTGTGTGGGGCCGGTTCCACTCCAGAACTTGCTCTTCACTTCCGCCCCGCTAATAGGTGTTCTAATTGTGGGTTTGATTTACATCTCCCTGAGGACTCATGATGTTGAGCATCTTTTCATTTCTTTGATGGCCATCTATCTTCTTTGATGAGGTATCTATTCAAATGAGAAAAAGGTTTTTCTTTTTTGTCTTGTTTCTTTGTTATCAATGAGTTTTGAGAGTTCTTTATATATTCTATATCTACATGGATTATCAGATGTGATTTGCAAATATTTCCTCACTGTCTTTCAGAGAGCTTGAGTTACTACTTTTGATAAAATTCAGTTTAATGGTTTGTCATAGATCATGCTTTTGGTCTCACATTTAAGAAATATTTGCATAACCCAAAGCATAAAGATTTTTCCTTTCCTTTAGGTTTTACATTATATATATGATCCATTTTGAGTTACTTTTATATATAGTATGACGTATGTGTTATGTTTAGTCTCTACCACTTCAAATAAGTCCTTACTGTGAACCACACCTACATTCATAAGCTCTGAACAGAACTGTGTGTTTCCATATAAATCAGTGGAAGGACCAAGTTCTGATGGTATCAGAAACCCATTTTTGCCATTTGCCTATACTACTGTCGTGATGGAAACCTAGTTAACCTCCACTAGTGTTGCTTGAGCTGATTCCTCCTCCTCTTGACCTCTCAGCAAATACAAACTTGCTCTAGAGCACATCATGCCCTGCACAGTGGAGATGACTGGTGAAGAGGTGCAGGGCTAGACAATGGCTCCAGTGTAGGTGGGGATGCAGTTGGCCAGCACAGAACGCAACCACAGATGCAGTCAGTGGAGAAAGTGTCGTTTGCCTTGACTGGCAGTTTGAACAGCATTTGCTGTGCCTGTGTTGGCAGAAGTGCAGACCAGAGAACTGTACGCATAGGCATCTGGGGTCCATTTGCTGAGGACACAGAGCAGCTCCACAGAGGACTAGGATGCTGTGTTCTCGGGGTCCTTCTCCAAATTTTCCCAGATGGAGTGCTGGGAAGATCCACTCTGCCCACTTTCAAAGAATGATGATATCATCTCACAGTAAATTTGGTGACAGTCTTTCATGGTTATCTATGTAATTACTTTTATCTGTGCGCTTTATTTTTATATATGTGGGTCCAAGTTATCTTCTGGTGTCTTCTTTTTTTTCCCAACCCCAAAGGCTAACTTTATTTTATGTCAGATTTACTTATAATGAATTTTCTCAGTATTTGTTAATCAAAAAATGTGTTTGTCTTTATTTAGTTTTTTTGCTTGTTTTTTTTTTAACACATTGTTTGCGGGTAGTTTTTATCACACGCTAACAGGTGGCGTGGGCCATTTTTGCTAATTCTTTAAGTATAAAAGTATAAGACACATTTATACGTTACCCGCATTCTATCGCTAGTCTATGAAAAACGTATTAATATGTGTCCCGCGCTCTACTACCAGTCAACGTAAAACGTATAAATGGTTTCCCGCATACAATGTGTTAAGAGTTACTTATGCATACAATGCTGGGGTGCAGGCCAGAGGTGTGGGGCGGTGAGAGGGTTCACCAGAGACAGAGTGGGGAGCAGAACAGGCAGATCAACAGAAACACACTGCTGAGGGGAGCACAGGCGAGGCAGGGAGGTCTGCTGCGCCCTGTGGAAATCTATCCATCCAGGCATCAAACTTGCCCCGCAGCTGCACAGCACTCTGCTCAACCCTTTGTGCCGCCAGGGAGGCCCTTGTCTTTATTTTGGACAATTTTTCTAGCTATAAAATTCTTGGTTAACAAATACTGTTCTATTCGCACAGAATATTTCGTAGTATGCCTTCTAGACTCCCTTGTTGCTGTTAAGAAGTTAGCTGTTACACATAGTTCTTCCCTCATGTGATAGTTATTTGGGTTTTTTCCTCGTGCATCTTAGCTCTTTCAGCTGTTTGTGTATCTAGATACAGATTTCTTCATATTTATCTTGGGGTTTTGTTGTGCTGTTTTGATATGTGAGTGGATGCTTTTCATCAAATTTGGGGATGTTTTCCTTACCTTAACTGTTTGAAATATTTCTTCTTCCTCTCCTCTCCATCTGCAACTCCCATAGCACCTATGTTCATATGCTTGCTGAGCACCACATTCAAGTTTCTTGAGTTTCTTCCTGCAGATGGGATGATTCTCACTAATCTGCTTTCAAGTTCACTGGTTGTTCTGCCATCTTAAATCTGCTGTTTATCTCTTCTAGTAAATTTTTCATTGCAGTTGTGCTGGTGAGGGGGCTTGTTTTTTGCTTTGTAGCTATTGAGCTAGTCAGATTTGATGAGTCATTGTTGTTATTCTTAACTTTAATTCCTTAACCATCAAGACCTTTAAGTTTTTGAACATACTTATAATAGCTGCTTTGAAGTCGTTGATAAATCCAACATCTGGGCCTCCTCAGGCAGTGTCTGTTGACTGCTTCTTTTAAGTTCCCAAAATAAGGGTCATACTTTCCTTCTTTTTTAGTGTGTGGAAGGAAACTGGACACTTCAGATAATAATTGTAGCAACTCTGAATTGTGATTCATACCCTTGCTCCCAAGGGGTGGTGGTTGCTATATTTTTATTTAGTAACTTCACTTAAAAAATCCTGTAGAATCGTTCTCAACTGCAGTGTGTAAGCCACTGATGTCTCTGGTCAGTTTCACGGTGGGGTGCGTGTGTGTGCTTGAACAAGTTGCTATTGTCTTTTAAGTGTGGGCTTCCTGGTGGTTGCCCTGAGTTCAGCCTATATGGTCAGCCAGTAACTGCTCAGATACTGTACTCAAAACACCTTGAGCCACTAAGGCCTCCACTCTTGGTGGGTGGATTTGCGTGAGGGTTGGTTGCATTCATAGTTCAGGCAGTTTACCAATGTGGCCCAGCTTTCACTACCTGACAGGTCTAGGGTATTCTCTGCATGGACAAGAGTCAGAGATTCAGCCAGAGATACGTCAGTGTCAGGCACCCTCTCCAGTCTCTCTCGGGCGTGTGTGTGGCCTTGTGCATGCTCCTCTCCAGACTGCCTGCCAAGGAGATAAGGAACCTCGAAGGCCTATTGCAGCTCTCTTCCATCTCCCTGTCAGTCGTATGGTTAAACTGCTGGTCCTATATTTGCCCAACTACAAGAGTCACCTCAGGCTAGCTACAACATTGGCCTTTCTCAAGAGTTCTACTGTCTGTTTCAAATCCACTCAGCCCATGTGGCAGCAAAACCCAGATTGAGATGTGGCCAGGTGCCTTAGAGAAGCAACTCCCTCTGATTTCCTGCAAAAAGGTTCCTGCTGGGTTTGGTCCATAGGATACCAACTTGAGACTTCAGTCCAGTGTCAGGTTTCCTGTAAAGATGAGAAACTTAGGCCCAAAGAGACAAAATGACTGCCCCACACACGGAGCTGGGGTAGCTCTAGGGCAGGAGCCAGAATCCCCCAACTTGTATGGCAGTGCTGTTAAGATGCCAGTTAGAACTGTGGTTCCAGGGTCTCCCTGGTGGCGCAACGGTTGAGCGCTGCGCTGTGGAGCTGTCGGCAGTGCGCGATGTGAGTTCGACGCCCGGCCGGGGGGAATCCCACATGGCGCCGCAGACCTCTCCTGCCTCGCCCGCTGCTCCCCTCAGCAGTGTGTTTCTGATCTGCCTGTTCTGTTCCCCACTCTTATCTGGTGAACCATCTCACCGCCCCATGACTCTGGCTTATACCCCAGCTTGTATGTATAAATAAATAAATCTTTAAAAGAACTGTGGTTCCAGAAGAACAACAAAACCACCACTCTTGTGTTCCACAACAGGAAAACTGAGGCAATAGAACATTTGAGCCATGATTTTCTGGTCCCAGAGCAAGTACCTCGCCCTCATCTACCTCCAACCCAAAAGAAAACCAGGAAAGCTGTGTGGCTGTCAAGGTTCTCCATCACTGCAGCTACAGGTTGGGATTATCAAGATTATCCCCAAGGTAATGCTTCTGGTAGCCTGCTGTAGATGGCGAGTCCTGGGCCCTCAGCAGTCTCTGTCTCCCCAGTGTACCCTGGGTGGCTGTGAGGGAGAAAGGCGTGGATAGCTCCAGGCATGGGCACAGAGCCCCCCCCCCCCCCCCCGATGCAAGGACTTTGATGTGAATGAGGGCCTTGGAGGTGGGCAATCTGCCCACACACGCACCCTCTGGAAGGATAGGCCCTGGGAGCAGCGCAGTGGCACCCATTCCCTGCCTGCACAGGAGCTTTGGGCTCACGCAAGACCAGGAGGGCGAAGCCCACACCCGCCTCACAGATGAGTGTTCAAGCAGGTGCGAGTCCCAGGCCCCCCCGGAAAGCGGAGGGGCCAGCACAGAGACTAGCTGCTGGGTTCAGCCCACCTCTACTCCATCCAGTGCACGCTTGTGGACAGTCACTCCTTGCCTCAGTTTCCCATCTCCACAGTAGTGGTGATGACAGTGAGTGTCTACCAGGAGCTGTGAGGTGTGCACGTGTAACGTGTTTAGAACAGGACCTGTCGGGAGGTGCTGTTGGGTGTCAGCTGCCCCAGTGTTGGCCGCCATCTGCTCCGCGCTCACGGGTCTGGACGCTGCTGGACCTTCTGACCTTGTGAGAACGGAGGCATCCTGAGACCAAGCGAATGGGAATCAAGCTGTGAGCCTTTCCTCACAGCCCCGGGAACACCAGATGTCCGTCCACCCCGCAGACTTCTGACTGCCTCTTGGGAGAACAGAGCAGAAGTTGCTGGTGGTGCCCACAGGGGTGAGGTGCAGCCTGGGCAGCAGGACTGCCAAGGGGTATAGCCTTTGCCATAACCTGCCAGGAGCCGAGCCCTGCCCAGCCGGCTGCAGGTGCGGCCAGGGGTGCACCCAGCTCATCTAAGTCATCTTGGTAGCCTTTTGCCCCAGGAGAGTACCGTGGGGCCAGGCTAGGGTCCCTAAGTGTGGGTGACCTCCGGGGGCAGTTGGGCCTCGTCACTGGTATTTTACCTTCAAAGAAATTGCTCAGAGCCCAGCTTACAGGGGTGCTTCCTGCCTGGGAGATGCCTTTCTGCCTGAGTCCCGGCATCCCCTTTTCTTTCAGGCTCAGCCAGACAACCCCCACCTCCGTCAGTGTCCCCCACCCCCACCCATGTCGCATTTCCTGGCCCAGCCCAGAAAGAAAATGCACCCTGACCTTCCCCTCCCCTTCAACACACCCCACCTGGGACACACCCGCCGGGACGCACCCTGCTGGGGACAATGTCCAGGGGCTGACAGCTGGGCTGACTTCCCCACGGGGTGTCCCCGCATGTGCTGCAGAGGCACCCCAGAGCCTCGAAGCTCCGGGTGCAGCTGGGAGTGGGGGTCACGCCTGCACCCCGCTAACAAATAGCAACAACCTGGAGCCAAAACCTCCCCCCCGGAATACACATCTGCAGGTCCGCACAGGCAACCCAGAGCCCCGTCTAGTTCAAGGGCCTGGGGCAGGCCGTGCACATGAGCACTCATTTCCTGGGGACCCTTGGCCGCACTGAAACTACAATCCCGGGAAAACTGGCAGATTGTCAACAACTCGCAGAGCTGCAGAGGGAAGGGACTTCACTGCGGTGGCTTCCTCCTTGCAAAAGCTCATTCTGACTGAGTGAAACCCCAGCCTGAGCGGAGTTAGGGCAGGGGTGGCCCTGCCGGAGCTGGGGACACTGACAAGTCACGCAGGTCACTCAGCCTCTGTGAAGCCACCACGTGTTGAATGAGGCCCCACCAGAGCCACAGACCCAGGGGATGCTAATACTGTCGGCTGTGGGATGGAAGGTTCTAGATCCTCCACCCTGTAAAGGGATGACAGTATAATGTCAAATGCCCAGCCTTCGCACAGAGCTTAGAACCTGAACATTTTTCCTTTTTGAGGGCAAGGGTGCTTCCACGTTTTAGGAACAGCGAGTGTTGAGAGCACTTGTCAGGTTGCGAATCTGCAGGCGCATTTCCTGTTCGCCTTTGCTGTTATTTGAACAACTGGTATCTGAGGAATGTTCCTTTCCTCCTCCTTCTGGAACACTCCTTTCACCGGATCTGTGACTAGTCCCTGGGTGCAGTCCAGGGCACAATGTTTGTGGAATGACCAGGAGTGTTACTGGCGCCCCCTTTAAGAAGGGGGTGTGGATCTTGTTTCCAGAAGGCAAGAGAAGCTCAAGCTTTGCTGCACTGTCAGCTAACTTGACAGAATCCCGCCTCTGCCGCTCACACTCCCGGGAAGATGATTCACGGGGTGCCCCCCATCTTCAGCTTTGAGTCATGTTCAAGAACAGGAGGCTGTGGAAAAATTAAGGAATTGGCCTTGGTCCAGTCCACCCTGGCAGGAGGGACCGCAGACACCCCACACCACCCCCAAACCCAGGCCAGGAGCACCTGGTCGCCGGCTCAGCGGGAACCGCACCCATTTTTCTCAGGAGCAGAGGCCGCTGCAGCCTTCCCGTGGTGCCTTAGCTCCCTTGAAGAGCTTTTCCACCAACATCATAATTCTTGTCAAAGAACTGCAATTTGAATTTCATGGCAGTTCTACATTTTATGCTAAAATGACTCATTTCTCCGGTTGCAGCAGAGATGATGAATACCGTACAGATGGCGGTGCCACCGCTCCCCTGAGCCTGCAGTTAGAAAGAAAAGGATACAAACCCCAAACGTGGTACCTCCCGAACAACTCCAGGCTGCTTCCGAGTTTGAATGCACTGGGAAGAAGACGGTGTCACCCCATATACAGTGTGGTAAACCACAGTCACCTGAACTTGAAAGAATGCTAAAAAGAAAAGTGTCACCTGTCCTGCTGGCAACAAACTGGGACCTTGAGGACAGAGACCCCGTCTGGATCCCGTCCTCTCTCCCTCCTCTCTGTCGTCTTCAGCTTCTTTGCCTCCTCTTCACCTTCTCGTCTCCCTTTCTGCCTCCCCCTATCTGGGGCCACGAATGAATGAATGTGGTACCCAGAGCACGTGGACTTGATTCCACCCCACGGTGCCTGGCAGGAGGGGAGAGGGGAGGGCCGGGATCTGTGCCCCCCAGTGGCCACCCCGCGGGGGCCTCAGCCATTGCCCTTTCACCATCTGTGGCCCAGGCCCCTGTAGCTCAGTCCAGGCGAGACCCTCCCCTGCTCACGGCGTGGGCCCAGGCTTGACTATTTCAACAGGTTCAAACCCCATTCTTGCTGTGTTTCTTTCCTGGGAAGCAGCGCCCTCCCTCAGGCTGGGCCTGGGTGCTCCCGGCCGCCACGTCACACGTCACGCTCCTCACACCCCTGTGCATCGCAGTGCCACCCCTCAGGCTCCCACGGGCCTGGGCCCTCGGGCCACATCTGGCCAGTGGGCAGGCGTCAACTCTTGTTCCGCAGCCTCCTTGAAAGTGAACATTTCCTCTCCACTCACATTTCTTTTAGCTTTTTAAACATAACTTCATTACAAAAAATGTCCAGCCATACAGCAAAGTCAGAAGAGCGTCATGTCCTTGCCACTCCCAAGATGCTGCCATGGGCCGGAGCTTGCTTTCTGGACCCACATGCTTGCACACCCTCATCAATACACGTCGCTCTACCACGCGAGGTGCAGTCCAGGCATCAGATAGAGGTGGCATTGCCAGGGGCAGAGGAGAAATGGACTCGGTCATCAGTGACGCAAGGACAGCGGCCGCCGCTCGCCACCCTCTCGGCAGGGGTCAGGGAAGTTTCCCCCTGAGACTCCCCAGACTGGCGAAGACAAAATCCTGGGATGACGCTGAGGCCGGGCAGGGGGCCGGCGACTGGGAAATGAACACGGGGGAGAAAGGTGTTCCCCTCTCCGAGGACGATTCAGCAAAACACACCGGAGACTTTTAATCTCGTAACAGAAATTGTGCCCACTGAGGCCTTGGGCCAAATTAAATTCCAGAGGAAGCACAAAGTTAAATCTGAAAAATGAAATCATGTCAGTACTGGAGGAAGCGCTGGGTAAACATTTTTGTTCACCCATAAACAGGAAAGGCCTTTGTAAATGTACCACAAGATTCAAAAATCATGAAGAAGCAGGCACATAAATACGACAACATAAACAAACGTGCAGGGCATGCTTCAGAAGCTGATTTTAAAAGAAAAAGATACTGGTGGACAGCAGTGACGTCAAAGCGGAAAACATTTGCAGAACAACGTAGTCAGGTTTTTTTTCAATATGTAAAGAGCTCTTGCATTTCCTTTTTGCAAGGACCACAGAGCTCGGGCCTCTCACTTCCCAGAAGGAAGCACAAAGACCCACTCGCCCTCCGGAAAACATGAGTGACCAGTTTCCCCGTGGGTCTCCCCAGACTGACAAAGACTAAAACCAGGGCTGATCCTGGGGCCAGGCAGGGCTAGGCAGCTGGGAAACGAACCCTGAAGAGAGAGGTGTTCCCCTCTCTGCTTATGCTCAGCGAAATAAGCCAGAAGGTAAAAATAAAAAATACCGAATGGTTTCACTTGCAGGAGGAATATAGGGGAACCAAATAAGCAGTCAGGAGGAGAAAAACAACAACAAAACAACAACAAAAACTAGCAGGCAACCGGAAATGAGAGGCGTTCTGCGAGGGAAGGGGCGGGTAAATAGCTCCCACGGGAGAAACCCCACAAGGGACTCTGGTGATGGTTCACGGGTGAATCGGGTGGGAAAACTATGGGGAACACACAATAATGAAGAGGATATAAATAAAAAAAAAATTAAAAGATAAAAGGTGTTCCCCTCTCAGAGGACGATTCCGCAAAATAACCCTGAAAACTTTTAAACCCTCAACAGAAATTCTGCCACTTAAATTTCAGCGCAGAGACAGACACACACGCAGAAGCAGGTCTGCAAGGGCGGCTGCTGCGGCACATTTCCTGGGGTGACTGGAAGCGGCTGCCCTCCTGGTTTGGGCCTGTCAGAGTCGTGTCCTCACATCGCGCAGCAGGAGGGAGCTCCCTGGGTCTCCTTTCTCAAGGTGCCAATCCCATTCATGGAGGCTTCACCCTCCTCGGCCACCAGGTGGGGGTGTTGTAGGCTTCTGCATAGGAATCCGAGGGGGGCTCACATTCAGTCCCCAGCCCTAGTTTCCAGCCAAAGATCTGATTCTGGTATCAGAGGCCCTGGGGCCTGGGCACCGGCGGAGCATGGCTCTCTCTCTCTCTGGTACTCACATCGAGGGGTTCAGGCGCCAGTTCCCAGCAGCTTCTGGGGCCTGGGGGTGGGAGTAGAACTGTCAGACCTTGCTGACCCCACAGAGTTGCTGAGCTACCTCAACAAAGCCTGCCCCTTTAAAGCTGATCCCCCACATTCTCCTGGAAACAAGCCTGCCATTAGCCCACTCTGATTTCCAGGCCTCCAGGAATGCCCCCCTTATTGAAAGAAAAGGCTCCCCCTTTGCCATGACACCCACAGCCTGGGCTGGACCGGGTTCCCTCTCTCCTGTAGTCACAACCAAACCAAGATGGAGGAACTCGCCATTTTCAGGAACAAGAAGACGTTTTCCTTCTTGGGCAACAGGAAGTTAAAAGTAAGTACAGTACTGACAAGAAGAAAGTGTATTTCTTTGCGACTGAAAACAACTCTTTTGTTGAACTCCCCTTGATAACACTCCAATTTACCGGTTCGAGCTGACTTTTAGTCTCAAAGGAGAAACTCTTATTTCTGATGGAGTTTTTTCCTTCTGAAAGAGAGCATGCCACGCCTAAGTTTTTTTTCCCACAACATGTGGGCTCGTAGCTTTCTTCATCCATCAGGTAATGCTCTTCCCCACCATTTAGACAGGCCACAGAGCATCAGGAAAAGAAAAAAGCCTTGAATCAGGAGGGAACTGTCACGTCTGACTTCACAGTGAACAAGCTGCAGTTCTCACTGACAGACGGGGCAGCCATGGACAAAAAGCTCATTATTTTTTTTAAAGATTTATTTATTTATGCATACAAGAGCTGGGGTGTCGGCCAGAGGTGTGGGGAGGTGAGAGGATTCACCAGAGACAGAATGGGGCACAGAACAGGCGGATCTATTAAAATACACTGCTGAGGGGAGCAGCGGGCGAGGCAGGAGAGGTCTGCCGTGCCATGTGGGTCATCTCCCTGGCCGGGGATCGAACTCCTGCTGCAGTGGCTCTGGATAGCCTCATAGGCTAACACTTAACCTCTTGTGCCACCAGGGAGCCCCCCCAAATGTTCTTTATTTAATAAGTTCGATGTGTTTTTTAAATGGCTGTTTCTTAGTTTACAACTTGGTACACAAAGGATGCAGGGAAAGTACGGATAAAGCTTGACCTGACCAGCGACAGAAGAACTTGGCTAATGTCCCCTGTCCCCATCCTCCGGTCCCTGATCCCCAAGTACAATGGTGGGCGGGTGTGATAAGCAGTCACATTGGGCCACATCTACAGAGCATTGTGCAAACAGTCCTAGGAACACAGGGCTGGGTGCTCAGATCACTGTATCTAATCCCCACATGCCTTGTTTCCCGAGGAATCAAAAATACAGCGCCACTGAGCCCCTCGCATGGCAGCAGATTTCTTCTCTCAGTCCACGCTGACGTGCCTAAGAGCCTTAAGAGACACTGGGAGCAAGAGGGCTGCTCCCTCCCTGGAGTCCTGTAGATCCAGAGCTGCTGGGGGTCTCCCTTGTCTGAAAACAAAGCCAGGGCTGGTGAGAAAGGGAAGCAGAGCTCTGCAAATCCTATTTGAACATCTGAATCCAGCTGTGCCTGAAGCACTTCTTGGATGTCCTAGTGATACAGTCTTTTCCTGTCCTGGAGGTTGAATATGTCTCGCCAAGCTCCAAACAAGTGCACATGAAACCCGATGGCTCTCCATCATTCTGGGCCCAGGATTCAATTCTCTCCCTTAGTCTTTGTCTTCAGTGTTCTGATGTAGCAAAATATATAAGACTGGTTGGTGTTTATCATTTCTCTGTCAGATTTGATTTAGCTTATTCCCCAAGTGTTCACTATTGCGGGGTGTCTCACCCCAGAAGTTCAGATACCCTTTTCTCCATGTGCCCAAACTACTGGATGCTTGTAGGGTAAGTAAGAATTGTCAGGTTTTTCCGCCCTCCCCTCAATGATGGACCTCAGGCCTATGCGCGTGCCTGATGGCAGCACCTGGAGTAGGGTGTGGGCCTGCGTGAGTGGGTACACTTGGGCCAGAGACTGGGCTTATAAGCAGAAGCAACAGAGAACAGAGCGGGGAGCAGAGGACCGTTTGGGGTGCAGCAGAGAGGCCACAGGACGCCCCCTGTGAAGATTGAGCGGAGGCTGGGAGGCCTGCTAGCCTCCTGGCCCCCAGCCCCATTGCCTACCCTGTACATGGCTGCCTCCCTACATGAGACCATTAAAAAGCATAAAAAGCCACTGAGGGCTCCAGAACTCCTCCTTCCCTTTAGACCCGTCTGTGCAGCTCCATGGAGAACCTGTTCTTCCCTGGTGTCTCCTTGCCGTTACAGTGCTCTTGTCACCTTGCTATGGAGTGGAGGTCAGTCGAGGCCCTGGGAGGCTTATTGCAATTACTTAAACAATGCAGATTGTCTGGTGGGGAGCAGGCAGGGTCTGGGGGCTCTCAAGCTTGCCCCTTTAATCGAGAAGAGAGTGTCATTCCTAAGCTTCTGCCCTTTCCTAATCAGAGACGCAATCACTGCTCCCCCTTTTATGACCTAGAAGAATGTAGTTTGGGGGTGTCTCATCTAGTCTATCCATGTCCTCTCTGAGAATCCCATCTTCACTCTTAGAGAAGGATGAGGTCACCCCCTTCTTGTCTAGCATGTGAAGTTCCCCCACCCTTTGACACCTCAGGTCCATAAACCCAGGATAAATATCCCTGGGCCATTATCTTTAGAATTTACAACCATGTAAGTTCTCCATATGTAGGTTATTAAGTTGATTTTTCTTTTGCTCACCTGTTTGATGCTGTTTAAATACTCATCTAGTCTAGCCAGAGAACATAAAGGGATGGGGAATCTTGCCCTGCATCCCGACACTGCCCCAAATGGTCACTGTGTCAGCCAGGGCCTGGGTGCTCTGGCTGCCCCAGACCACACTGGATGTGTAACGTTAGGCTGGAAGCGATTTCCCGCCACAGCCATCATCACCCCCTCAGGCCACTCCCCAGTGCTGACCCAGCAAAGGGCCAGAGCCTGGGGCTGCCCGCCCCACACTGCCCCCTCGAGGCCGCTTCCTCAGCCTCCCTTTGTGTTACATTGCTGTCTTCTCTCCCTCTGGGCGCGCATCTGGTGCTCCTAACAGGCTCCTGCCACTGTATTCAGCTGCACCTGCTAGGTTCTCTGCTCACACGTGCCCTGACACCTCAGGGTCTTTCTTTAACCCCCCGGATTCCACTCCTCACTGTCTGCCCTGCTCTGTACCCCGGGTCATGCCTTTTCCTCTCTGACTCCCGGTGGCTTGGCCGACAGGGCAGCGGGCAGGAGGAAAATAGACCGTCGCTCTGCAAAGACACTCCCTCAGGGCTCCCAGACCGCTCCAGGGAACTGTCCCTCTGCCACCAGCTCTGCTCAGCCCCCATTCTGCTGCAGGGTCTGTAAGGACTCATCCGTAGGTCAGGTAGCATCCTGGACCCCCGTCATAGCTCAACCAGCAGGCCCCCTGGGCTTTTGGCCTCCCTGGGTGCTTCATGCCTTCGGTGCCAAAGAGCAGGCCTCCCCCTTGCCTGGGGGGTCCACTCTCTGAATCCCACGCTCTCCAGGATGCCCTCCCTGGCTGCTGCTCACCTAGAGGCACCCTCCACGCCCCCAGTGTACCTCAACTTCTATGCTTTCCAGCTCCCTGTGCCCCCCCCAGGCCCCCCACTGCCCTGCCTCACCCCAAGACTCTCAAGTGATGCAAAGTGAATGGCTTCATTTTTCTGGCTGTGAAGACAGAAATCACAGATGAAAGCAGTTCTGTTGCTTTTCGAAAATTATTCTCCTGAATTGTTAACTCAGTGCAAAGACAAATAATTCAAAGATTAAAGTGCCAGTTCAGTACATTACCTACAAATGAGGAAAAATGTTCACATAACAAAACTCATCATTGGCTACAGAGAGGGACCGAAAACACAGCGCCAGCAGTTTTTAGGTAACGCTTTGCTGCATCATGTCAAACATCAGCCTGTTTCCCGTAAGAGTTGCTGCTGGTTCTCTGGCTCCCTTGGGTGATCAAGGAGGAGGCCCCTCAGACACGGGACGTGGCCTTCCACGAGACCCCTCTCTGAGGGGAGGTGGTGAGGGAGGGTGTTGGTGGTTCCATGCACTTTGCTCTCTAACCCTCAGCTGTACTCCCCCCACACCCCTCTCCAGCTTTGCAGGTGTTTAAAAAAAAAAACGGGTCCAACACATAATTGTAGTTATGCCAAACCCACCAGGACACACTCCCAAACTTAACTGCAATTTCAGCCTCTTTCAGAAGTGAGCTCTGAACCAATCAATCTAAGGTTCCTGGTCAGAGGTGAGAGGTCATCTGCGGGCTGAGAACCCCTTCCCCCACCCCAGGGCAGGTGGTCTTGCTGAAATCATTCTATTCTTTTGCTAATGATCTCATCCCACCCTCTTTCTGCCCATAAGTGTGTTTCACACACTCCTGGCGGTGCCTTTCTTCTTGCTCAGCGCGGATCCATGAGTCAGTTCGTTCATCAAACTGAAACTGCGGCCAGAGCCTGTTTCTCAAGCCACAGTCCAAGCACACCCCTTGTCCCCCCCTCCCCGCCCCCCCCATGTCACTGCCCCTCCTGTTTCACAAACTTGCTGGCTGCAGTGGAAACTGGTCACCACGTTCTGACAGGGCATGAGGTCCAGAGAGCAACGTGATCACATCCAACCCTGCAGGGGCTCAGCCTCACTCCCCGCCCCCCCCACAGACACGGGCCTATGAAAAGGCACGAGAGCCCTGGGCACTGGGGGCTTCCGGGTCCCTTCCCTGACCCAGCTGTCCCCCACTCGCCCTTTAAAGCTCAGCCCTGTAAGGGGCTGGGAAGCAGGTCTAAGCCAGCTCCTGCCTCCAGACTTGACCCATTGTTACAGGGCAGGAGAGAGGGGCACCCCCGAAACGCCAGACCTGCCCTCGTCTGAATGGGTTCAGCCATCCGCCGCATCAATACAAACCATTTAGGACCTTTTGTGGAAACAGACTTTAATACAATTAGAAAAGACAGAGAACAAAGAATATATTTTCTAAGTCAAGTACCCCATGTTATCCAACTCCTCGTGGGTACAAGTCCACCCAAACGGGATTGGCCCAAAGCAAGTCTCGAAAGCCTGCCGCAAGCCTGGAACAGCTTTTGGCAGGGACCCACACATAAGGGTCAGAAACAGCCAGACAATTCCGGGAGGAACCAAAATACCTCTCGGCAGGGACCCATCCAAAAGGGTCAGAAACAGCCAGACAGTTCTGAGGGGAACAGAACAAAATCAAAACCAAAACCAACACAGCCATCGTTAACCTCCCCACGGGTCTCTCACCCACATCTATTTCAACCAGTCCAGGCCAGTGCAGCTTCTGTACAAGTCTCTCTGCTCCTTGGGCCTCTGCTGGCCTCCATCCTTCTTCCATCTCCTCTTGTCTTCTGTCTGTGTGTCCCCTCTGTGTGCGTCCTCTGTGTGTGTGTGTGTCCTCTCTGAGTGTCTTCTCTCTTCTCCAGCTTCTCATATCCTGCTCAGTTCCACCCTACCTTGGGTGGGACAGGGAACCTGGGACTCACCCCTTTTCTGGGGACCACCCTGTTATACTGTCACAGAATAAATCTTTCCCTGCAGTAAAAACTGTTGTCACAGACTTTGGCTGGCTGTGCCCAGTGGGCGTAGGGCCCAGAGGGGGTTTGGCTACAAAGTCAGTCAGATCTTTAAAATGAACTGGCTAGGATTTTGGTTACTTAACACAGGAAAGAGCAGAGAGATGACCCACAGTCATGCGGGTTGCCCCTGGCAGGGTGGGGGCGTGGCTGTGTGTAACACGAGGCTTCTCCTCCAAGCCTCCGCCCTCCTCCCTATGGGGGGGGGTGCGCCCGCTCTTTCTGATTCACACGTAGCAATTTTGTAAATGTTCCTTGCAATCAAACCAAAGTTGCCTGGACATCTGTTTCACTATTTTTGGATATGTAGGGGTCTGAGGAAAACAACCTTCTTATTTTCAACAACCCATGAGGAGGTGACATCATGCTGAGGAGTAAGGTGTGGGGGTGCAAAATCTACCACCCCAATACATGTCTTTTTGGCATTAGAACTGTTTCAATGGGAGGGACTCTTGACGGCTGGGGTGGCGGCTGCGCGCAGGCGGGCAGACCTCACTCTTAAGCTCTCCTTGAGGAGAAGGCAGCACTTGTCTGCACAGGTGTGCCCTGCTTCAAGGTGTGCTGCCTGGTGCCCTCACTGGCTCACCTTCCCTCTCCCCAGAGTCCTTGGTCTTTGTTTGCTGTAGCTGCTTGAGGAGGTGACTTAAGCTACTTTGGGGAGACACTTGCTTTCCTGGTTTCTCCATGAGCCAGGAGGTACACCTATTATTAAACTCTGTTTTGTTTTTTCCCTGTCAAGCTGTCTGATGTTGATGTGATTATCTGCCAGCTGAGAAGAACCCAGAGGAGAAGGGGACTCCCCCCCCCCCGCCCCCCTTTCCCTCCAGGAGGGAAACTGTGGACCCTGGCCCTGGGGTAATCAGCTCCCATGGGGGCTCCACCTCAAAGCCTCACTCCAGCTGAAGTGAGGAAAAGGAGGAAGACCACGGCAGCGCCTGGCCAGGCAGGGGGCTTCAGCAGCACCACCCACTGGTCCTAGAGTGACCCGCCAGCTGCCTCCCCTTCACCCTCCTCTCCACCTACCCCTCCTCCTCTGTCTCGCTCCTCTTCACTCCCCTCCCTCTTTCCCTTCTCCCCTCTAATCCCCCTCCCTTCTTCTACCTTTGTCTCCTCCTCCCGCTCCCCTCTTTCCCTCCCTCTGCTCTTCCCTTCCCCTCCCTTCCAAAGCCGGTCACCACTTTCTGCACCCAGGCCCTAACCCTGCCCCTCCGAACTCTGCGCGCATATGGGAACAAAGCAGGAGCCTCAGGGCCAGACCAAACCAGCCATCCCCAGATGGTGAAGTAGCTAGATGGGCTCCATTTTAGAAAAACAAACAAACAAACAAACAAACAAAAAACACACCTCCCTTAGACTGAAAATTAGGAATAAGTGGAATTAAACTCTACCCGCCCTTTGTTCTCTTACCCTACCCCCTCCTTGTGATTAACCATTAACTGGCTCCACCTGCATTCCTGGGAACTTGGAAAATTGATTGTGTTAGTCTCTAGTAAAGTTCTGTTCTGCTGGCGTTGATAGTGGCCTAGAACAACCGCCCTGCTGGGAAGTCACACACCTTGACTTTGTCACCCCACTGCCCCCTCCTGTGAGCCCTGACTCCTCTCACGTGCCTCTCCCCCAGGTAACCCCAGCACTCCTGCCATTTGCGGAGCCAGCTCCAAGAGGCGCTAACCTGACAGCTGACTCCCTTGGTGGCCACCTCATGCCTACAGTAAGCTCCATGGGATGTTCCTGTGGGCCAGAGCTTGGCTTTCTGGGTGTGAGTGACGGACCTGGCTTCACTGTTTACAGAGATGGGGTGGTGTGTGCAAAAGCTGTGTGCACAGGTGCCTAGTGCAAAAAGAACTCATCTGCCCACACCACTGGAGCCCCGCCCAGGCAGTGCCCCAAACGCTCCCTATAAAGGACCCCGCAGTCTCTTGGGGAGGGGCAGTGGACAGTGTCTTGTGAGCAAGAGCTCACCCTTCTCCACTCCTTGTGCAAGAGGGGGGTCCTCAGGAAAGGGGCGTGTCCCAGGACCCCACCCCCACCTCAAGCCAGAGAAAACGAAGACACCTAGGACTACGAATCCCAGAATGCCGTCATCAATCCCAGAATGCCGTCATCACCGAAGGAAGGATACTGAGGACTGAGGGAGGAGTTAAGGAGGGGTTTGGGGACTTAAAAACCAGACCTGGAGTGTTGGAGAACCCTATTGTCTGTGGTGTGGATTAGCCAGAGTTTTTCCTGAGTAGGCGATAAGATTCTAGCTCAGCGGAACTGGTAGGACGCATTCACCAATTTATTCTTTATCTTTTTTTCTTTCCCTTTTTGTAAATAAACCCTCTTATTAATTTTATTGGGTGTGTCTGCAGTTGAGCCTTTTAAGTATCATTGAAGCAAACGGGTGAGAACCCAGGCAGGCACCCCATTTATATCGGGGTTACCCTGTAACCTCAGCTTGCCAGTGTGGCGCTTGGGTTTCATTTCATTGTCAAGAAAGACTCTGAGTAGGGAAAGGACAAGCTTGGGGCCTAGCCCCAGGGACCAGGACAATAGAACTTAGCAGGGAGGGAGCTGGTGGGCAGGTTTCTGGAGGAGGGACTCTGGGAGGGGCACACAGAGGGGATGCTGAGGTCACACTGGGCACAGGAAGTTGCGGGCACTCCTAGCAGATGTTCAGTCAGAGCCTGGGGAGACCCTGAGACATACTTGGGGCAGAGACGGGCCTGGAGGGGAGGTGGGCATGGACAGAGAAGCTAGAAGATGGGGGGGTGCTATAACAGCCCCTGGAACTGTTGGGGGACAAGGATGCCCTGAACAAACTCCACAAAACAGGTTTTAAGGACCTCAGCCCCACCCCAAACCAAAGAGATCCAAGACACCAAGGACTACAAATCCCATAATGTCATCCTCACCGAAGGGAGGATTGCTGGGAACTGAGGGTGGAGGTCAGCAGCCAGGTTTGGTCTATAACCAGAAGTGTGGGCCTTGGGGGTCTCTTGGCTTTTCACCTGCTTTCCGGGTGCTGTTGGGGTTCCAGCTCAGCAGAACTGGTAGGGCGCATTCGCCAATTTCTCGCTCTCTTTCTCCCTGAGTTATTAATTACCATTTTTTAGAAATAAACCCTTTATTACCCCTTTCTGTTGTGCCTGCCGTTGAGTCTCATTGTAAGTCCCTTTTTAAGCGTGCAGGTGAAGACCCGCAGTCAGTCAACCCATTTCACATGGGGTTGCCTTGGAACAGAACCTGGTGTGTTTGTTTTCTGAGCTAACCTGCCCTGTGTTTGTTACCTTATCCTCTGGGTATCGAGTTAACCTGGTAAAGCCCCACTAGCCACTACGCTGTTTCCCTGCTACCCTGCCCTGGTGATCTACCCCAAAAATCCAGGGCCCCCACTCTTTTGCCTGGCTCCAGGAAGTCACCATCCCTGTTCTGTTGCGTGACCCACAGTAAACACTCCTTGCTGGACCCCTTGGCTGGGTCTTCTTTAAAATTCCCTTGATCAGTGAGTCAGACAAGAGGCTGTGCCAGGGTGGAGCCCACCACCCACTGCGGGGGGCACTGGGCACCTGCAGGAGGTAGGGGGCTGGGTGTCCTGGAGATAGACAGCTTGGAAGGTGGTGGGGGTCTGGGTGGGGCCCGAGGAGCTGGTGATGCGTCCTGTGATGAAGGACAAGGATGGAGGCCAGGTGGGGAGGAGGAAGAGTAGGAGGAGGGTGGGTGGGGAGGAGGCAAGGAGCGGGAACTGGAAGAGGAAGGGGCTTAGCCAGAGCCTGGCAGGGGCAGGCAATCACTGATGTGCTTCTTTGCCAGGGAGGGAAAAAATGAAGGGGAAATAAAGATTTTTTCAAAGTGGCTCCAGCCCCTCCTCCTTCCTTCTTTCTCACCACCCTTCCCCCTTCTTTCCCACCCCTTCCTCCCTCTTCCCTTCCCCTCTCCCTCCATCCTTGCCTCCCATTCTATTTTTCTCATTTCCATATATTTACAAGCTGAAGAGGAAAACCCACCCCTTCTATCTCCCTTTCCTTAAAATTCTTAGCCCTCAAGGCAGTTCACCTCGCAGGGATTTAGAAGAAAGAACAATCTGATTGAGCTTGCTGAGTGGGGTCTCGGACAGCCAGGAGGGGAGAGGGGTCCCTGTCCTGCGGCCCACGTCTGCACTGCCACAGTCGCCAGCCCCAGGCTGACTCTCTCAGTCCCTGCTTTCTGCCCATAGCCCACATCCAGACCACACAGGGCACCAGCTCTGGGGCAGGGAGTGGGGGCCTCTGGGCCTGGATGGCAGAGCCCCCCCCAAAACCTCCCTGGCCCACAGGAGGAAGGGGGAGTGTCCTGCGCTCTGGGTTTTCTAGATTCCGGTGGAGAAAGGGGGGCCATGGCCAGATCTGAGCTCGCGGGAGGGCAAGGCGCTTGCTGGTCCCCTCTTCAAACCCAGCGCACAAAGGAAGAGCAGGGTTAATGAGGGTTTTGCAGGGGCACCCCCGGCCATGAGGGGCAACTTCCAGTTTTCCTCAGGACTCAGCAACCAAAAAACTTCTCCCTCAATCTCTAGACAAATGGCATTTCCCCACTTGGTTGTATTTTTAGGTGGGAAAATGCTACAATGGTTTTCTTTTTCACCTGAAATCTGCAAAGCTTATGATGCTGTTCAAGGGCCTCTGTGAAATGCCCATGACGCATTGCCTCAGAAATTCCTCAGAAAAAACAGATTTTTAAAAAAGATTTCTTTTTTTTTATTTATGCATACGAGCTGCGGTGTAGACCAGAGCTGTGGGGTGGTGAGAGGATTCACCAGAGACAGAGTGGGGAGCAGAACAGGCAGATCTACCGAAGTACACTGCTGAGGGGAGCAGTGGGCGAGGCAGGAGAGGTCTGCTGCTCCATGTGGGAATCTCCCTGGCTGGGGATCGAACTTGTGCTGCAGTGGCTGCCTCTAGCTTGATAGTGCTGAGACTTATCCCCTGCACCACCAGGGAGGCCCCCAGAAAAACTAGATCTTAAAAGTAAAAGTTGTGCACCTCTGGGGCCCCGCAGGACAGACTGGGGAAGTGTGGGTCCCAGAAGCCACAGAAGGCAGCCTTATTGCCAATTCTAATCCCTCTGCAGGATTCAAGGAAGGCTGTACCTCCTCTGGGATCCCCAGTGCTGCCTTTGAAGGAGGGTCACCGCCTCAGAGCCTCTGATGCTGACAGGCTTGTAAGAATCACCAGTCCAAACAGAGGCCCTAGAGGACTCCAAGGTAATGAATCGACTCAGATCTGGAGCCAATTTTTATGTTAAAAGGCTGATCTGCCTACTAGGGCCATTGGAACCCAGATGAAAAATGAAGTGTTGAAAAAGAGCAAAGCAAAACAAAGCCTGCCTGCTGAGAAAGGAAGACTGGCTCTCAGGGCTTGGTTTGGGGGGCCTGTGGCCTTGGGCTGAGCACCCCCATGCCCTGGGGGATGACCAGACCCCTTCCACATCACCCGGCACCCCCTCTCTCACAGCAATTTTGTACCCCGTTTTGTATTCTTTGACATAATGAGAGGTGCCTTGTGGTGTAACTTGAGCCCACAAATCCTCTCCAGAGCATAATACTTCAGTTTGACTTTTCTCATCATGGCAGCTAAAGAGCCTTGAAGGCTAACCCCAGTCTGGCTGCGTCATGCAGTGGTGCTGTGGGTCAAGGGCGAGGTTCCCCAGTCAAATGCAGTGCTGGGAAAGGAAGCCAGAACAACTTCTGTGCTCCCCCAACAAGACTCTTCACCCATAGAGATTCCAGCAGAGTGGCTCATCTCCAGAGCCCTGTTTGGGGATGCAGGCACCCCCCCCCCCCCCGGCACCTGCACCGCCCCCCCCATGGCCTGCCAATCATTGCAGTCCTCTCCCCCCAGCCCACTGTGGCTCCTGCCTGGAAGGTGAAATTGACAGGTTGCATATAACCTAGATTAAAATTGCTGCAAAATAAGATATTCAAAGTCTGTGAGTAGTTCAGGTTTATCCCAAGTAAGAGATGCAATCAACTCCTTTATCTTGACAGTGGAGTTGACATGACTTCGGATGAGTGGCACCTCCAAGTTGTGAGGGGGGCGTGTGGGGAAAGCTGGGACAGGAAGCCATGCTGAGTGCTGACAGTGAGGTATTCCAGGGGATGGCTCCTGCCACTCCAGACAGCAATTTCCATGCCCAGCAGAGCTTCGTTATTTATGGTAATGGCGGAAGGGGTGAATGGCAGGCATCACTGAAATCAGTGCATCGCTAAAAGACAAAGGGCACTTGGGGAAGCAACTCAATCTCCATTCTCTGAGTCCTTTCAAGGAACCTGCTAGAAAATCCTCAGTGATGCAATGGGCAGTTTCACTCCTTTCTGCACGGAGCAGCAGGGGACTGTGCGGGTAAAGTCCCCTGATTAGATGAGCAAGCGCAAGCTTTCCTCTGGCAGCAATTCCTGAGACCCTCCCCAGCTGTCGGTGTGAAACAACCCACCCCTGCCCCTAGGGTCTTTGCAAACGTGTGTGCCCTGTGCAGAGGTGGGGCTGGAGAGCATGTGCACATGTGTGCGAGTATGTGAGTACATGTGTGAATGTGAGTATGTGTGACTAAGAAAGTGTCTGAAAATGTGTGTGAGAATGAGAGAAAGTGAGTATGTGAGTGACTGTGAATGTATGAATGTGATTATGTGAGTCTGAGAGAAAGCATGAAGTGTGGATGCGTGTGTATGTGGGAGTGTGTGAGCATGAGAGGAAGTGTGAGTGCACATATGAGAGTGAGAGCTGTCAGATGTGAGTGTCTACGTGTGTGAGTCTGAGCGTGCAGAAGTGTGTGTGAGAGAAGCTGTATGTGTAAAAGAAAGTGTGTTTTGTGCCCCTTGTTATGACAATGGATATGTGAGAGAGTGTGTGTGTGTGTGTGTGTGTGTGTGTGTGTGTGTGTGTGTGTGTGTAAAACTATTTCATTCACTGGAGGACATTGTCCTGGGGCAGTTTTCCAGGCAGTTCTGGAAAACGCCAGCACCTTGGTGCCTGAATGGGCCTTTTTGTGGGAACTGGTTTTTCGGGACCTGGAGCCCCAAGTCTGCTGGGACCCCAAGTCTCCCTGTCAGTACACAGGGTCACATTTCTTTTTTCTCTTTGATTTTTGTTTTAAAAAGTTCATCTGAGTGATTACAATATATCTGTACTATAATTAAGTAAGAACATAAACAAGGACAATTATATCTTGAATATCCACTTCCTTGTTCTTGGGTAACATGGTTAATACGTTGGTGTATTTCCACTGAGCCCTTCTTATACCCATTCTTAAGACATGGGAACAAAATGAGTGCACTGCTAAGCAGCCACACTACCCACTTGGTGCCATTAGCTACTCCGCTGAATTGAACAGTGTCTCAACTTTTGAACCAGCAGTCAACACGGGATTCCTTCTGAGGGTGGTGGGTCCAATTGGGCTAATGTTGTGCATTGAGTAACTAAAAATTTTTTTCATCTATGTGAAGGCTGTCTTCTGTACATTCTTGAGACACTTTCCTAGAAATTACTGGTGCAAAAGTATAACGATTTTAAGATTTTTGACTCATGAAGATGTAAAGAATGAAATGTTAGTGAAATCGGTGTTCAACCCACTATATGAACTTTCACTGTTAGTACAGAAAGGACAACTTAACCCTTGTCCTGCGCATGTCTGGGAAGCAGGCACTCACAGAAAGCAGAGGGAAAGAGGGTGAGCTTGGCACCGACAGGCAATAGCCCTGTAACTGGCACAGAGGGTAGCTTTGTTTGAGTGCATTTATCTGCCCGACTAATTATTTTTTGAGATTTAAAACTTTCCTTCAGTGTTTTTTCTCATACATTTTTAAATTAAGCTCGAGTCCATTCCCTACGAAATTCACTACTCGGTGGTCTTTAGTCTATTCGGTGGTCTTTAGTCTATTCAGGGCTGTGCGACCTTCACCTCCATCTAATTCCTGAACATCTTCATGGCCTCAAAATAAGCCTGTACCCCTCAATCAGCAGGCACCCCGCTCCCCTGCGGCTCAGCTGTGGAGATCACCAAACTGCACTATGGCTCCCTGGGCGTTTGTCTGTTCTGGAAGTTTCACGTCAGTGGACTCCTCCCCTGTGGTCCTTTGTGATCGGCTTCTCTGAGAGTGGGGTTTCCAGGTTCTCCCTGTGGTCGCGTGAACCAGCACTTCATGCCTGTCTGCTGCCGACCAGCCTTCAGCTTGCAGGTGCACCGCCTTGTGCTTACGCGCTTGGCAGGGGACAGCTGCGGGGTTGTCCCCACTCTGGGCTATTATGAAATCACACTGCTGTGGGCACCCGGGTCCACGTCTCTGTGTGCGCATGTGTGTTCATTTCTCTTGGGTCTTCACCGAGGAGTGGAATTGCAGGCTCGTATGATGACTTCATGTTGAGGAATCACCAAACTGCTTTTTTTTTTTTTTAATTTAGCTTTTTTTTTTTTTA
>PVIJ01015448.1:0-21819 GCA_004024925.1 Scalopus aquaticus
GGAGGAGGAGGAGGAGGAGGAGGAGGAGGAGGAGGAGGAGGAGGAGGAGGAGGAAGAGAAATAAGACACACAGAGATGCCACGGTAAAGACAAACCCTTCCTTGCCCAGACTGGAGTTCGGAAAGTATCTGATGTGCAAAGAGGGTATTGAGAGCAGGGCCATTTGTGCGACTGACCCTGTGCCCAGCAGCCCGCAGTGATGCACTCTCCCTCCAACCCAACCACCCCCAAGACCGTGCCGTGCAAAGTCAGTGTCCCCGGTCTCCTCCCGTGCGGCCACCGAGCGGAGGAAAGAGAAGCGCGCGCCGGTCCCCTTCCGTCCACTGCGGACGCCGGGCGGCCGCGACTCTGGCCCGAGCAGGCCCCGCGCAAGAGCGCCGGCGGGCGCACGGTTTCCCTCCCCTGGCGCTTGCTCGCGGCTAAACTGGCGGCGCGCGATCCTTACCCAAACAAGGAAAGGGGATGGGGGGGTGGTGCTTGGGGCCCGGTTCCTTGGGGCCGTGCGGGTCTGGGCAGAAGCAGGCGGGTGCCTTCCAGCCGTCGTCCGGCTCCTCCTCCTCCGAGGACACGGACAGGCTGCGCTTTCTGGCCGGCCAGCCAGCGGGCTCCCGTGGCGCCTCCGAGGGGCCCCCGCCCAGGATGGACTGAATGGTGAAGCTGGAGACGCCGCCGGCCGCCGGACACCCCTTGCCCGCATCTTCCTTGCTGCCCATCCTGGGTTCATAAGAAATCGGAGGAAACCAAGAACTCCCTTTAGAGACGATCTGGGTGGAAGGTGGTGCAGGCGGGCAGGCGGGCGGGGGGAGGGGCGGGGAGCCAGGGGGAGGGGGCGGCAAAGCTGGCGAGGCGTCCCCTCCGCGCGGGGGACACGCGGGCACGGGACGGCTGAGCGGGGGTCCCTGCCCGCCAGGCTCTGGGTGCGCCCGCCCAGCCCCGGCGTGAATGCCCCTTCCTCGCCCACCAGCTCACCGGGACTCCGGCGGCGCGGAGGTGGCGCGGCCTCATTTGCATAGAGGTTACCCGACCGCGGCCAATCGCAGCGCCGCCGAGTGGCCCCGGAAATTTTCAAAAAGCCCAGGCCCGGCAAGCAGCGCCTGTGAGTCCGGAGCGCGCCAAGAGCCCGGCAGGCATCTGCCCTGTCCAACCAGGAACAGCCGGGGCCGCCAGCCACGGAGGTCTCAGCCTGGGCTTCTGGCCTCTTTGGTGACTCGATCGCCTGGACCCCAGCTCTCCGGAGGGGAAGGAGCAGCGCGGAGCTTTGAACTGGAGTGTTGCGACGCCTCCCTCAGGCGACGCGTCCTCACACCCTTGGAGGGATGCGCACCGGCTGCTCCACGAACCTTTCCCGGCCACGCAGCCTTTCTGGTTCGGACACGCAGGCAGGGCTGACACCCCGCAGACCTCTGCGCCCAGCACGGCGAGGAGCGAGGGAGCGCGGAGGATTTAGACGCACACACCTCGATACCGATGCTTCCCTCTGGAGCCTAGCGGAGGGCCTCAGAGCAGACACCTCCCCCCGCGCCCCCCGCAGACCTCCCTCCACCCCGTCACAGGTCTAGTGGGGTTGACTAGCCATTCAGAAGCAGAGGGTGCCCCAGATCTTCTTTCAAGTTCAAGTTCCAGCATCACCATTTTCTCGCTGCTTAAATTTAGAGGCGTCAGTCCCAAGCAGAGCGTCACTGCCCTCCTAGATCAAAACCTCTCACTGGTGTCTCCCCCTTCTCCTGTTTTGAGATTTGCCTTAGGCCGGTATGGAAACGCTCCTGAAAGCCTAAAACCACTAGGGGCTCGTGGCAGGTACTCTGCAAAGCTTTGCTGAGCTGCCCATGACCTCCCCTTCTGCTCCATAAGTGGTTCTGGCGTTTGGGGGGGGGGGGGCAAATATTGGAGGTCACGGAATTGCTACAAAGGAAAGAAGAAAGTGACGATCAAGGCATGGTTTTAGAAGATGGGCAAAGTCCATCCATATCTCAAACTTTTTGCCTCTAGGTTTCCTCATTCCCAAAATTGGGGAAACAACGCCTACTGCGCAGAAACAGTGAGGCCAAAGCACCCAGCTCCCCAACCCAGCGCTGAGCAGGCACGCGGTTCTCCCTGGTCCTCACGGTCCCCACAGAACCCTGGCTCTCACTCCCCCTGCAATTCCCAGATCAGCCATTACAGGTTCTGTAATCAGTCTGGCATGCAAAATAGTCCGGGGCACAGTTGTCTACACACCCTTAGGGGAGCGAAGGTGAGACAGGGCGCCAAGGAGCTCAGGCAACCCCATGCCCAGGGTCTGCGGCCTTCAAGAACGCTCGACCCAGGGACCCAGGAAGTCCTGCCTGCAGAGTGTCCCCCAAACCAGCCCAGGGGAGAGGAGACTCTGGACTCAGCCCCCACCAATGTCCAGACGCGGCACCGTGACGGTGCAGTTCCTTCAGTGCCCGCGCCGCGCCCGGGTTATTGAGTAAAGCGCTTATAATATCATTAGCCGCGGTGAGTTACCGACTGCAGCCCTACCCGTGGCAGAACCTCTCCCTACTTAACTCCTCCAAGGGCTCGTTAATGGGCTAATTGATTAGGAGTCGGTGGCGCAGCCGGGGCAGGGGCAGGCGAGGGGGCGGGGCCGGGGGCTGCGCGCCACAGCCCGGCGAGGGGCAGGTGCCGGCCTCCGTCACCGCATTAACCTCTTCAGGGCTCGGCGGCGGGGTCGAGACACATTACAAATGGTCAGCTTTAATCATGGTGTCAGCTCATTAACCCGGAAGGATCCGGCGCTGAAATACAATTTGTGCGTCCTCCCCTGCGCGGCGGCTGCACGGACTCGCGGCCTCGTTGCAGCCCGTCCCGCGTGCTTCCGCGTAGGTCGGGGAGAGAGTGGAGGTTCGTGGAAAGAAACCCGGGACTCCCTCACAGTGGCCTCTCCACCCACCGCAAACACCCGAGTGGGCGCTGTCTCCCGGCCCCGCGGGAAATAAGCCAACCCAGCGAGCAGAGCCCGCCACGAGACGGGGAAGAGAGCGGGGCTGGGGGGCGTCTCTTGAATCCTTCGAAGATAGTAAATACCTGCTGCCAGCGACCCCGAGCACCCCATCATTCTTCACTTTAATCGTCACAACAATCCTGCCGTGCAGATCTGTACCCACACGGTACAGGAGAGGAAACACTCAGAAATAGAAGTGACCAATCCAAGCACACTAAGCAAAATTGGAGCTCAAGGTTGTTCCACGGCCAATTCCCGGCCCCTGGGAAGGGAACAAGGGGCGGAGCAAAGGCTTCGAGAGATACTGTGAGGAACCGGCTACAGCCGGTCGGCGGGGGCGGATGTGTGGGTGGGGTCGAAGGGTCCCCGGGAGTTGGGCTGCGCCGAGGCCCGGGCCTCTGGGGTGCGCTATCTGCAAGCAGCGCCCAGGCCCGTGAGCGGGGGACGGCGCGTGCAGCCTGGTTGGAGGACTTAACTAGGATCCTGCAGCCAGTGACCGCTCACCCCACGCTCCGGGCAAGTTCGGGGAGTCAAAGGGAGTCTTCTGGCCTCGCACTCCGCCTCCTCGCTACTCCAGCGGGCACTGACCTGTTATACACTAGCGCGCTACAACGCAGTCCTGAGCATCTCCACCCCGCTCTGCACACCTGCAAACGCACACGCGTTAAGTCGCGTGCACACATTTGCATAAATGCTTACGCACTCACACTCGGCCAGCAAACTCTCGCTCCAACTAGTGTGCGCGTCAAACATACACAAACACACACGCATGCTCTACAGTGATGGTGGTGGGCGCTGGGCTGAGGCCGAGAGTTTGTGACCGAGACCAGGCAGACTATTGGCTCTGCTCCCCTCCTCCGCTCTCCTCAGCGCTCTGGGCTGCTCACTTGCGGGGTCTCCTGGCCCTCTTGCACCGACAGCACCCACACCGCAGGGGCTGGAGACCAAGTCTCGATCTTCCTGATTTCCTGTTGGGCCATGGGGAGGGTCTCCGAGACTTCACGGAGAGCGCAGGCCCAGATGCCCTCTCCGGAACCAGCGCAGCCGCAAAGCCCACTCCCAGGAAGCCTCAGTTCCAGGAACCGCCACCCACAGACACCCGCGTCCGCCCTCAAGTGCGGCCATCCGTCAACTCAGCACCACCTCCCGCCCCACCCTCGCGGTCTCGGGGTAGCTCCGCCCCTCCCTCCCCGGCTCAGCTTTACGGCGGCGAACCCAGAAGATGACCCCGTCGCACCTTTGGGGTATCGGCCCACCCACCCCCGAGGAATTAGGCATAACCGGGTTCCAAGGAATGATAAACTTTCCAAGCCTTAAAGGACGCTTAAAGTTTAGGTCTCCAGATTATGCCGCTGCTCGATATTAAAGCGGTCCAGAGCAAACTTGCCGGGGAGCGTAATAAAAATTGATCCTCTCTGCTCTGCGGCAGTTGGGAAATAGGCTGGCTGAGCCGGGTAATAGTGGAAGAAGGCTCCCTCCGAAATGACAGATGAAGTCATAAACAAGTTTGATCTTGGAATCAAGCTTCGATAAATATTAAACACAGTCTGCCCCCCCCCTTTACGCGAGTGGATTATGATATATGGCGCGTCCAAACTTTAAAATAAGGAAATACCAGAGAAAATGATCTCAATAAATTTTCTAAGTATAAACGTTGATTATGTTTCGATTTTCATTCAAGGGCCTCTGCTGTTCGTTCTTTGGTGCAAATGACATCTTGCAATAGGCTTTTGGGGGAAAGAGCTCCCTATTTGAAAAAGAGAGCCCCAGAGGTGTACAATTTATGTAATCTGCGGCTGGAAAATGAATTGTGTAATTTATTGGAAAACAGAAAGTCATGAAGATTGGATCAGCATAGCCGAGTCCCGACACCCTCCTCCCCCCCCCCACATCCATCAAGTTCCAATTAACAGCCTAACCAGAGAGCTTTAATGGGTTTCCAATCTAGTGGCCTGATAGACTCATCAATTCCTCTGGGAGAAATTAAGAAAATCGACCGCCCCTTGGCGACGCAGTGTCATTCCTTTCTGCAACTATATGTCAAATTAAAAACACAATTAAAATTTAAACTGTTTCAATCAAAGGGTGCCCTGCAACCTATGTTTCACTTAATAGAACTTTGATGAAAATCTGATGCGTGCACTCCATCACCAAGGGGGGCTTGGGTGGTGAAGGAGCTCAGGAGAGCAGGGGATTCTTTCTATTTCTTTAAGACATTAGCACTCCGGTGAGGCACCAGGTGACTCCGCCTCGCTGCTCCCAGTGATGGGTGACGAACTCTGCACCGGCTCTTTCTAGCTAGCTCCCTCCTTCATACCTCTTCCCTCACGCCACCACAAGGGGACACTTTTGGAACCCCGGTGACCCAGATTTGGGGCCGTTCAGACCCGAGATGCATCACCTGGCATTACAGCCCAAAAGAGGGATCTGGGCGAGTGGCAGGACACGCAACGAGCAGTCTCCCGGGAGGCGCGCAGCCCTCAGCTGGCCCTGGCCTGGCGTCTGCAAAACTGCCTGACACCAGAATAAAGTTCTGCTGGATTCTGCAGGCTCAAGGGCGGAAGAAATCCCGGGTGGATAAATGGACCGCAGAGAGGGTTAGGGTTGTGCTGCGCTCTGAAACCTGATCCCCCAGAAGCAGCCTCGTCCCACCCAATAAGCCTTCAGGATACTCTGAGCGGGGCACACCTAGGAGCCAGTGCAGCCCAAATCTCAACTCAAGATCCTGGTCTGAGGCCCCAGGCAGGGATCCAAAGACCGCCTAGTTCCTTCGAGGGCCTTTCCTCTCTTCTCACTGCCAACCACCCCCCCAAATGTTTGTAGGTCCAAGGGTCAACACCGGCCTGCACACTCACACCCGAACTCAAGCACACACGGATGCACACACCCGGGCTCTTGCCTAAAGCCCCGTGGGCAGGGCGGGGTGGCGGGCACAGAGTGGGCAGGAAGACCACCGGAGGTGGAGTCTCGCAGGCAGCTTCTGGGGGTCACTTGTGACTGACTGACAGAAGGATGTGCCCTGACCCTGCCCGCTGCTCTTTGGACCCCAGATTATGGGGCTCGTGGTTCTTTTACCTTGACCCTGTCATGATGACCCAAGAGAAGGGCATATTTTTGGCTGCTTTTCCCAAGCTAAGTTGGGGGGCCACCAGGCCCTGGCTGGATCACTGGGTCACAGGACCAGGGTCCCAGAGGGAGGTGGAGCAAAATGGAGTCAGGTAGGGTCCACCCAGAAAGTCACCAGCCTCAGAGGGCCTTCCCGGGGGGAATCTAAGCACCCTGTGCACAGAAGAACAGAAGTAGCAGCCAGTGGCCCAGGCCCAGACAGCCCCAAACGCGAGACCTCCCTAAAGGTCCATAAGGCCAAGGGTCGGGGTTCGCCCTCTGGACCCCCTTTACTCATCCCCTACCCCCATGTCATCCAGCCCCTAGCTGGACCACCTTGAGTCGGGAGAAGAGAAAGCTAAACCCACCAACCTTCTTGCTCCTCTTTCTCCCAGCTCTGCCCCAGCGCGGGATCTGGGAGGACTGACAGAAGTGTCCTCTGGGTTTCTGCCAGCTTGGCCACTGGCTCTGGAGAACCAGGAGCCTGCCAAGCGGGTGTCCCTGCTCCAAATAAGCACCCAGTGGCGGGGCGGCAGTTTATATCTGTCTTGGTGTTGTTTGATGTACACACACCTGCTCTATTTACTACCAAATAAAAGAAATACATCTGTGTTGCCAAATGAAACAGCTCGCGACGCGGGCTCTGCGGTCTCCCAAGGCCTGCAGGGCTCGCTGGCACTCAGAGCCCATACTGTGAGGATCCCAGCTCAGAGAGTCCTGGTGTATGAGTACGGGGTCCGCAGTGGGGCATAGGCTGGCTCCACTAGTTTCTCTAGGTAGTCTGTGAGGAGGGAACTCCAGGCATCCCTGAGGGAAGGATACCAGTTGCTGCTGCAGAGGCAGCAGCGCCATCTCGCTCCCTGCCCATCTCTTCCACCGGGTTCTTCCTAGCTTGCCTCAGTCGGGGCTGTCAGTGAAAGCAGCAACCAGGGTGTCCTCCAACAAGGCGTGTCTGACTGTGCATGAACATCACCATGATGCTAAACACACAGGCGAGGAGCGAGGAGCCCCTGCTAACTCACATGAGACCTAACTAAAGCGTGTGTGCCTGCGCCTTGTTTGCAGGTGTGTCTGCCTGGGTGGTGCAGAGAGGAATTAGCCAAGGACCGACTTGAAGATTAATTGAGGGTGCAGATAGGGAGGGGCCTGAAGCTAGAGGGAGAAGACCGGGTCGCACCATCTGGAGAGAGAGAGAGCACGAAAGGACGAAATTGGGTGTAAGTTCAGTGTCTGAGGGAGGGAGACACAGACTGCCCTGTTTTCAGAATTCCCAGGACCACCTCTGCTCTGCCAGATCGCCCCCTGTGGTGAGTGGCTCCAGCAGCTACCCACAATCCCTGTGTGGGGGGGTCTGGAGAGGAAGGGTCCTGTATGACGGAAGGTGACCCCAACCAGCTCTTGGGATGTGACAGTCTCACCAAACACTTTCTTACCCTCTCCTGACATAAAGGCCACAGGAAGACCTGCAGTTGTGCTCACAATGTTGGTCCACGGGAGCCACGTCTGTGTTCTGAACCCCAGCCCCCCCCCAATTCCATCCCTTGCACTGAGAAATACCAAGACCCGCCTGCAGGAAAGTGGACGTTTTGCACCTGGGCCGGCTTCTAGATTCACAAGCCTCCAGCCCCAGGGGGCACCTGTGCCACTTCCTAGCCCCCCTACCCCCATGACTTCAGGGAGGGATGCACTGACCTCAGGCATTGGGGCTCCCCAATAGGACAGAAACGGAGGCAGTGGGGACCAGAACAAAGGATAAACCGTGCGTATAGGGAACCAGTTATTTCTCGACTTTGTAAAGACTGGGTCGGTCGAGAACCGTTTTCTAGAATCCAAACACAAATAAAGAAGTATTTTCTTGGCGTTTGATAACATCGTGTTCTGGCTGTAAAATCTAAGGACGTGTTTGCTATTGCAACATTATTTTTAATGAGCTGTTATTGCCCCGTCTCACAGTTAGTATTGCCAACAGTAAAAGGCATCACCATGTTTGCAGGTAACACAAGGAACGACATATTTTGACCCCGATTTTCTGTTTATTTTTCACTTATGACACATGCCCTCGTTTTTATTCCAAACCAGAGGAAAATAAAGGAGAATCTGTCTTCACTGAAGTCCAGGCTAAAATTTTGCCACAAACAGGCATGGCGGTTTATTTGGGGGGCAGTTTCCCATCGATAGAAAACGATATTCGACGTTTTAGCTGCAGTAGAGTGAACTGTGTCGACTGGGTTTGAGGAACTAGCGGAGCCCTGCGAGAGGAACCGAGCGCGCGTCCCCAGCAGGCGCTCTCTGCACTGTACTCTTCGAAATCTTCCCGGACTCTGGGTTCCTCCTCTCCCTCCTCTGGCTTCCCAGCATCGAACGGCCCCTCCAGGAGGCGGGCGTGCAGACCCCCTGATCTAAGGCAGGCGTTCGCGCTGGCAGCCCGGGGTGCCCAAACACCTGCTTCCACCAGCGGTGAAGCGCCCAGACCAACGGCTCGCGCTGGTCGGCGCCACCCAGTGTCGCCCGGCAGGGGCCGGTGGGCCGGCGTGGGGCAGGCGCGTGGGAATCCCTAGCGTGGCCCACCGGGCGGCGGCCAGGACTCGGGCAGGGCCCGGGAGAGGTCGCCTTTGAGGTCTCAGGGCGCCGGTGGACCGAAAAGAGCCCAGCCGGCGGGCAGATGGCTCCTCTCTGGTGCCGCTGCCAAAGTCGGGTGATCTGTTTCTGGACACACCAGGACCGCGCCACACCCCAGCCGAGTCGCAGCTCCTCAGGGCCTGCGAACGCCCCCCTGTGCGCAGCAAGGAATCGCCGTCCCCAGGGCCGGCAGCCCCCCTGGGGGCCTCCCTCTCCCCTCTCCCAGACCAATCGGATTTCACGATCGGCCGATCGGCCGAAGCTAAAGTCTACACCGACTCCCTTCTCCCCACTGCCCTCCCGCCCCGGAGGCTACCAGAGCCCCCACGCTCCAGGCCCGAAGGCCACTGTGGGAAAGTCCTGTCAGAAGCGACGCCTGGGAGCCCAGCGCGAGGACGCAGCCCCGCGTCCGGATAAAGCAGCCGGCTCCCAGCCGGAGGCGGTCGCTTCGCTCAATTTCGCAAAGCAGATAAGCCGAGGTCCTCACCCCTTCCGACCCGCATTCTTTCCTGCTCGCCAGGCGTTGCGAGCCGCCGAAGATACTGGGAGCGAGCCGCCCGGGGAGCGAACAAAGCCGCCTCTGTCTCCGCCGCCTTCTGGATCACAGGGATGTGCGCCCAGGTCGGACTTGGCTAGAGGCGGCCAGAGAGGGAGGCAGAAAAGACACCTGCTCTGGGAAAATCGTCCAAAGTTACACAACGGCAACACGAAACGCTTGGTTTGTCTTTTCTTTTTAATTAATTCAATTTCACGACACCATTAAGTGTAACAATATTTTGGTTTTTTTTCTTTTTCTTAAAAAGGAACCGAACCAGGGAAGAAGTGAGGGAGAGGAGGGGGAAACAAAGTCTCGCAGAACAACAGGTGTAGCCCACAGAAAGAAAAGAGACTGGGTGCAGAACCAGGGGCCCTGCGGAGTTAAGGGTGAACTTTACAAGAAATCTGTACATTTATCAAATAACTTAAAATTCTCCTAAATTGATTGTCCTTCACTTAAAGCGCTCCAGTATGCCTATCTTCCTCCTCTGAGCATAGCTACCTATTCTGGGTTTTCTTCCTTCCCCCCTTCTCCCTTCTCGATTTTCTCCTCCTAAACGAATGACCAGGATTATACAGTGAAAAACCTCAGCTTCTCCCAGTGAAGAAGCAAGGCTCTCAGGAAATTTTGTACAATATTGCACAGGTCAAAGGATAACCGTGACTGCAGAATAAAAAAGAGGGGGAGAGAGAAAAGATGCAGGGGTCAAAAAAAAAAAAACCACTGAAATCACTCTTTCAAATCAGGGAACAAAGTCATAGTAGTAATAATAATAATTTACCAACAAATGAAATTCCCAAAATAAATGCTACTAATAAATAAGACCACTCACATAGGCCAGATGTAGAGCTGCGACGGTCACCAGAACTCTGGTTTGGGGCTGCCTTGTCTTTCCCCTTTAAATAATTAGAGAATTCCTCAGTCACAAAGAGGGACAGGTGAAGAGGTCAACTTCCACAGACCTCTGTGGGAGAAAGAAACAGCGGCCTGAGTCCGGTTCTTGAGAGGCTCTCAGATTCTTGAAAATTGGGGAGGCTAACTGATGGGGGTGGAAAGCTGATTGGAGGTGAGGAGAACCACACCCAGAAATCCAGAAATAAGAGTACTACTCTGTGAGTTCTCGCTCTGGACTTCTGAAAATAGTTCTGTAGAAAATTAATAAATTAGGGGGGTTCGGGTTTTGCGCTTATCTTCTCTATAAAAATAAAATCAAAAAGCCACCAAGCAATGCAAATTTGGAGGGAAGGTTGCGCATTTTACAAAAGCTTTCTGCCGAAATATTTGACCCGGGGATTTTTTTCCTGCTCTCTCTTAATATAACCAAAACCAAAAGTAAGAGGGGGAAGCGCCTCAAATCCGTGAGGGGTGAATTGCACGAAAATGCATTGCAAATACTTACAAAACGCTACCGATTGGGGGAGGGGAGGCCGGGGCAGCGCGCCGAACCCCGGTTCCCGAAGGCCGCTGGACGTCTGGGCGCCCTCGGCCCGGCCCAGTCTCCTCCGGGGTCTGGGAAGGGGGCCGGGCGCTCCCTCCCCCTCCCCTCGCGGGTCTCAGACGGGCCTTAGCAGCGGCACGGACGACACCACTGGGTGCGAGTAGTAGACCGGGTGCGGGAAGGTGAGCAGCGGCTGGCTGACCGGCACCGGGGCCCCGGCGGCGGCCGCGGCCGCTGCGCCCTCGGCCGCGGAGTTTTCGTGGTAGAGGATGGGCACCCGCACGATGCGCTGCGCGGCGGCGTGGCTCAAGTTGGCCGCCTCCAGCTCGGCTGCCAGTTGCCGCTTCCACTTGTTGCGGCGGTTCTGGAACCAGATCTTGACCTGCGTCTCGGTGAGGTGCAGGGACGCGGCCAGGCCGGCGCGCTCCGAGCTGCTCAGGTAGCGCTTCATGTCGAAGGTGGACTCGAGCTGGAAGACCTGGCTGCGCGAGAAGACCGTGCGCGTCTTCTTCTTGCGGCACGCGGGCTTCTTCTCGGGGCTCTCGGCGCCCTTCTTCCAGTCCTCCGCGCCCGGCGTCGCCGCCGCGCCCCCTACGCTCGCCCCGGTCGCGCCGGGCGCCGCGTCGGCCTCCTTCTTGCCTTCCTCCGAGTCGCTCTCCTCCAGAATGATCTCGTCCGGGCTCTTGGAGTCCAGCTCCTTGTGGTCGGGCTCGGCCTTGAGCAGCGGCTCGGGGGAGTCGCGATCGGTGCCAGAGGCCGGGGAGGAGTCTCGAAGGAGGGCCTTCTCCGAGGCTGGGGAAAGACAGACAGACGGACGCACACACACGCACACCGACACAGCCTTCAGCGAGGCTCGATCCGCGCCGGCCTCCCGGCCCCAGGCCCCCAGGCCTCACAGTTCCCGCGGGCCCCCTCCTTCCACGCTGGGCCAAGCAGGGGCTCGGCGTCCGGGGTCCCCCTCCTCCCGAGGGCGGGCGAGAGACCCGGATGGTGCCGCGCAGCCTCTTCCTTTCTCTGCTCGGCTTCCTCGCCAGGGGCCAAGCAGATCGTGGCCATTGCCTTGGGCCCGCCCGGGGCTACTCCCTCCGGCCAAGCTGCAACCCCGTCCCGGGCTTCTGCTGCTCCCTACTGCGGCCCGAGGGCACTTTTTCCGGGAAGCGCCGCTCCCGGGGCTCCAACTCCACTTTTTTTCTCACCAAGTGGGACTGGATGCCCGCGCAGCACCACCGAGCTCAGGGGCAGCAGATGCCAGCCAGGGGCGGAGGAGGAAGTTGGCCAGACCGCGGACTGGAGGGCTCGCTCGGGGTCCCTCCAGCCGTGGGAAGCGTCGAGGGGCGGGGGTAGGGCAGGCGCGCGGGGAGGACAAGGAAAGTTCAAAGAGGGGTCGGTACCTTCAGGTCGCGGGAGGTGGCCGCCGGCGGGGGTCAGGGTGTAGGGGTACCACCAGGCCGGGGAGCGCTCCAGGTAGTGTGCGGGCAGGGCAAACCTCTGCGCCGGGATCTCAAAGCGGGGGAAAGCCAGGTCGCCCACCTGCGAGAGCGCGAAGCCCGCGGCGCCCTCCAGGGCCCCCTTGGCTGCAGCGGCGGCAGCGGCGGCGGCGGCGGCGGCGGCGGCCGAGGCCGGAGCGAAGAGTGTCCGTGGGGGTGGCTGCGGCTTAGGGGGCGGCCGGTGGTGGTCTCCGTTGAGCAGGTTCTTGATGGAGAACGGGGACTCCTTGGGCGCGGGCGGCGGGGGCGGCGGCGGCGGGGGCTGTGCGCTGGCGGTGCCGGGGGCGTCCGGCCCGGGCTCCGGCATGGTCCCCACTCCTCGGGTCCCCGGGAGGGAGGGCGCGGGACGGGCGGGCGGCCGGGCGAGCGAGCGGGCGGCCGGAAATCAGACCATAAACGGAACTCAACTACGGGGCGCAAAGTCGGGGGCCGCCCGAGGCGCAAATCCAGCGGCGTGAGGGCGGGGTGAGGACCCGGCCGGGGCGGGCTCGCATGGGGGAGGGGTGCGGAGGGGCGGGGAGCGGCCCTGCCGCGGAACCGACCGAGCTGGGCGGCTCGGCGGCGGCTGCGGCTCCCGGGGAGGAGGCGGCAAGAGCAGTCCCCGGCTCGGGGCTGCGTCAATCCGGCGCCGGATGCTAATGATGAAATCAAAATGTCATCCAAGTTAAATGCGGGGAGTATACGGCGATTGGGCGCGTACAATGGCAAATGGGATTAGGCAGGCGAAGGCGCAGCCGAGCCCGGGCCCCGCAGTCGCCTCCGCCACCGCCCCCCTCCTTGCCTTCCCTCGGATTTTGGCGCTTTGGCTTCGGGCTATAAGAGCCCGCCTGTTATTGGCTTTATATAGTCCAATTAGGCAGCAAATGAGGACAAGCCTATTAGCACAAAAGGATATTGGCTCCGCTAAAGAGGCACTCGGAGCGCTCTGGCGAGCGCAGGAGGCGAGCAAGGGACGCGGAGCGGGCGGCGCCCCCGGCCGGAGCGCACTGACAGCCGCGGCGCCCAGAGCCGGCGCTTCCCTCGCCCCCTGCAGCTCCGGGACCCGCTTGCAGCCGTTTGGCCCGCGGGAGGGGAAGGGGCGGGCCAGGCCCGTCCGGGTCACCTAGGGGTTATCCGCGCTCGCAGCTGCCGCTCCCCGCCCCCTGGGGCTTGGAGGGGTCCGCCGCCCCCACTCAGCCGGAGAGCCGCGCAGCGCCGGCCCAGGAGGCAGCACGCGACCTCCGACCCGCGGCGAACTCAGCACTCTCCTACCCTGTGAGGTTCGGCGGCCTCAGCATTTCCCCAAAAGCCTGCCCAGAAGGGTGCGACCATGACGAGGGGATTTGGGCTCCCCACCCACGTCTAGTGTGTAGGAAGGGGACGGCGGTGGGGGCTTCAGTCCTCGCACTGCGTCCACCGGCTCAGGTATCCACGTGGCCTTGGCCTTTAGCCCTGGAAACCCAAGGGGGAGCCTTCCCTCTGCAGAAAAAAGTAGGTGCACGTTTCCGCGCACCCGCGAGCGCGCGCAGGACGGGCTGATGCCCGCGCGTCCCCCGGAGGGGCGGCTGAGGCTGCGGCGACCGCTACGCGCCGAAGTGCGCTCCCCTCCTCCTCTGGCCGCCCCGACCAGAGCTTGCCAGTCAACTCGGGTTCTCGGCCCCGGACAGCACTCTCTCTCGGGAAGTCTCTTCGACCCGTGTTTGGAGCCGCCTAACGCCGTCATGGGGGCGATGCGAACCGAAGGCACCGCGGCACCCTTTCCGCGGCCGCCGTGTTCGTGGCCGCGGCACCCACAACACTTCCGGATGGCCGCCACCCGGTGGGCCTCTGAGGGACGGCTGGGCGAAGATCGCTCCACTCCATTGGCTTTATAAACGACTCCCCAAGTCGCACGAGAAGCGCTTACAAGGCGGGCATTCAAGAGACTAGATTTAACCATTAAATAAATAGACTTCCTTCCCGCCCCAAGAAATGCCTCCCTGGGCAAAGGTGCCAAGTGACCCGGACTCCCTCCACCCATGTGAGCTTCTGCACACCCCGGGTCTCAGTGTGATCCCTTCTCCCCCCCAGCTCAGTCTTTGTCACTGGAGCCAGCCAGCCCCTACCCAACTCCAGGCCGCCCTGCTTAGGCAGACGCGACAGCCGCGGCGCCCCTTGGGAAGTTTCCCTATCCCGGGGTTTCAGACCCTCAAGGCTAAACCTCCACTGACAAAGTCTAACGCTTCTTTCTGCAAACATTCATTACAGTCTTGAGCGCTATATTTGCTCTGGGAACCCCAAACATGGTAAAGAGTGTTCCCATAAACAGTTCTTATTATCACCCCCATGAGTGCGTGGCTTTACTGGAATGAAAAAAGGCCATACCCCCCAAATCTGAGTTGGAACCAGTCACAGCCCCGAAACTCGAGCAGGGTGGGTCTCAGACACGGGTTCTGTAGTTGTTGGAAACGGGCTCTCCTCCGGAGAGGAAGGCACTGGACCAAGGTCACCCAGCCGGTGCTGGACACCCACAAGTCATTTTCTTGGCAACTACAGAAAGAGCTGCACGCGAGTCTGTCCGCGCAGGTTCCGCGAGCAGGGCGGGCACCGCGGGCCACGCACCTGGGGCTGAGGTGCCGAGTGCGCGCGCGTTGCGGGAGCGCCACCGTCCCGGCAGAAGCGGGCGGATTTGCCAAAGCTCTGACGCACGGAGCCTCCTTCAGACTGAGACGAGCTGAAAAGTTGCTCATTTCCCGGGAAAAGAAGTGCCGGCAGACTTTGCCAGAAAAAGTTCTGGTTGGAAAAGTAGGCTCTGGGCTGACCGAAACTAGGTGACTAGAAGGAGCACAGTCTTGCGGGACACGAGTCCCAACAGCACCCCCTCAGCCCGCCGCGTCGCTCCCCAAACCTCAGTTTCTCCTGAGTCTCCCTGGGCAGGGGGCGCGCAGGCGGTGCGCGGATGTGTGTGCGCGCGCGCGCGTTTTCACTAGGGAGAGGAATTTCTCGGGTGTCAGCACCCCAACTCGTCCCCTGAGTTTTAGGCTTGGACCGAGAGGTGCAGAGTAAGTTTTCCTTTCCTTTCGGCTTGTGTCTAAGGGCCCCAGGGCGCGGCTCACTCGCCCTCTGGCGAAGGGTGTCGCCTCTGCCGGCGCCCACCGCTCCAGCCAAAGTCAGGCAAACAGCGCCCTCTATGGGACGTCTTCTAAACCAAACCTGCTGGCTCCGCCGGAACCGCAGTCCCTGCGAGAAGCATTTAAAAGTCATCCGGGTCTAACCTCCCCGGCCTTAGCCAGAAAACAAAAGCACATTTTCTCTAGATTCTGGGAGAAGCAGAGAGAGAAATCGCCTGCTCACTTCTCACCCTCCCAGGCTCCCTTTCCAGCTCCTGTTTTAGGGCCCACTGTAACCCATCCCAGAGGCTCTGAGTGCAGGTTCAACAGGCGCTCCTGGAAGGGTGGAGGGCGGGTTCCCAGGTCCAGCCAGCCAGCCCGCTGGGGCTCAGTGGGGCCAGCATGCTTCAGTGAACGAAGGCAAGGGTGAATGAATGATCCAAGTTCCCTTGCAGAGCATTTGCTTAGCTGGTTAAGAGGCGTTCAGAGAGCCTGTTCATCCCCAAGGTAGCTTTAACAAATTGATGGGAACCTGAGGTCTTTTGCCAGCACATTTTACAAAACCTAGAGGGACCCCAGCCATAGGGCCACCGGAGGGGACTTTCACTGGCCGGTGCAAGGCGATGGGCTCTGCAAAGCAGGTGTGTGCCCGTTCCCAGCAGACAGGAGACATGAGGACCTTGGTGGAAAAGGCTAGTGATGAACGCCCACTTTTACATAAAACAATGTGGCCTGCCAAGTGCTTTCGAGGCCTGTCACCTGCCTTCCCACCTCTACCACTGGTGTGCGCACAAAAATAAGTGAGTAGTGAGTCCCCCAGGGGAGGGGAGAACTTCCATAGTCTTCAAAACTTTACCTGCTTCCTTCTAGAGGGTCCTTCTTGGAACAGCTTCCAGGGATATGGAAGTAGGAGTGGGGGGGCACTTTAGGTTCTTAGCTAAGGCTGCAAGGTTCCCAGGCCTGGAGGCGCCCCACAAGCAGCCTAGCCAGAGTCTGCACTGGGGCCGACTGCTCCATTTTACCTCCATGCTCTTCTGGCCTGCAGGCTCCCGGCTTGTAGGCAGAGTGGATCCAGCCTGGAGTTGATCCCGGCTACAAGCAGCCCGCCTTTCTCTCCTGCAAACACCCTTCCCATTCCCTCCAAGGCTCCCGGGGGTGCTGCCAGAGGCTCCTTCCTTTGGTAACCACTGTGGCTCTGAGAAAATCACAGGCCTGGGAGAGGGGTCCTGCCTGTGCTGTCCTCGAGGTGGACGCCCTGGGTTGTTGTCAGCCAGCACTGGCATGCAGGAAGCGCCGGGAAAGGGCTGCTTTGGCTGACACTCTTCACCCACTCTACGGGAAAGGCCCAGGGTGGAGCAGAAATCCATTCTTGCAGGGTTTCCCCGAGAAAGCGAGCACAGTTCCACAAGGGAGAGATGCCCCAGGCATGACCATTGCCTCAAAGAGAGGATTCGGGATCCAGGAGCAAGCTGGCTCTGCTACCCGCCTCCCCTTCCCTTCCTGGTTCTCTTGTCTTAAAGGAGCCTTCTCCGGAAGCCAAGACCCCACCACTTGTCTTCACCGCAGCTTGCTCTCTAGCCTCAGAGTTCTCCAGGGGATATTGTCGCCAGGAGGAAAGATGTGTGGGTTTGCATTTTGCTCCACTGAATCTTACTGTTAGCACCTGACTATTTTGTGGGCTCTGGCTGATAGTTTGCTGTGACGTTCGACAAGACACTGAACTCTGTCTCAACCCCAGCATCCGGTAAACAATGGACGCGGCAAAATAACTGTACCAGGAGAGCAAGCCAGGCAGCCGTCCTGTTCTGGCCACGGAATCTCATGGTGGAAAAGGCTGTCCAAGGTCTCAGCCTCCATCCTGTGCGTCCCTCTCCTTGACCTGCCCTCGGAGAACAGCTGTGCCCTCCACACTGGACGCAGCGGGCTCCTGCAGCGGTGTCACGCAGGTATTCTGGTCTCACTTTGCTGAGACAGGCCGAGAGTTCCAAAAACCTCCTGCTCCCTGCCAAGAAGGTTGCCATGATGTATTCAACAAAGCTTTGCTGAGCACCTAATATGTGCCAGATTCTATTCTGGACACTTGGGACTCCCCGCACCACTCCCTCCCCAGACAAAGTAAAATCCCTACCCTCAGGGAGCTGATGTTCTAGTGGAGGTCAATTATGAAGTGTGTGAGGGGGTGATAAATAGGGCAACCACTTAAAGGGAAGCAGGAAGGCCAGGGGAGGGTGCTGGGGCATTCAGTCAGGTGGTTAAGTGAGGCTGCAGGAAGGAGGTGAGCAAAGGCTCCGAGGAGGTGAGAGACTGGCAGTGTCTTCAGAAGTCTCAGGGAAGGAGAGTGCCTCAGGACCTGCATGGAGTGTGGCCAAGAAGAGCACACAGGTGGGTGGGAAGGTGGGTAAGAGCCGCCAAGCTCACAGATGGGGATTTAATCTTTACTCTGAGGAAGTGGAGAACAACACTCAGTGGCGGAGTTTTGAAAACAAGCTGTTTGGAAAATGAGGTATGGTGCTCTGAAATGCGTGCATCCTAAGGGTATAATTAGATGAGCTTTGACAAATGGATACACCTGAGTGACTACAGCCCCATGAGATAGAGACCTCTCCTGGCCTTTGGGGTCAATATCCCCACCCTAACCCAAGAGACCACTGATTTGATTTGAACATTAAAGATGATTGCGTTCCTATAAGTAACAATATCCAGCACGTACACCCTCTCTAGCTCTGGCTTCTTTGACCCAACATGTCTGTGCAATTCATCCTTGAACCTATGAGAGAATTCTCACGGCAGGGTTTTAGCAGAGGGGTGGGGGGCGTGCAATCGGGCTCACATTCCTTTTAATTAACATTTTTAACAAGATGACCTCAATATGACAATGTGGCCCTGTTGAATTTACAAGTAAGGCTTCTGCAGAATACGCCTCCACCTTCTACCCCTTAAGTGAATTCTCACTTGCATGTATTTATCTTCCTCAAATTTCATTGATTTGCCATTACCTCAATAAACATAATTTTAAAAAGACTACGTTTGAAAAGAACAGCTTTCCAAGCTGGAGAAGATTTCAGCAAGCTTGGCTGGGAGGTGAGGGAGGGCATGGCTGGTGGGGGCACAGCATGTGTGGAGACCCAGAGACTTGTAGGTAGAGGGTGGGGTGACCTGTCTGCTGTGGGTGCAGGGAAGAGAGTCTATGTGGGAGGAGGGGGGCGGTGGAGTGAGAGTTAGCAGTAAGGCAGATGGGTCCTCATGCCGGACTAGGGAACTGAGATGTTCTATGCAAGGGGGAGCCAGAGGAAGTGCCGGGGCACTGCAGGGTCAGAGCTGCAGTTTGTGAAGGTCAATCCGTCATCCGAACAAGCTTGGTGGTGGGAGAGCAGGCAAGAGGTTCTGGCTACAGTTTAGGGAAGAGATTATGAGGGGCCTCTCTGGTGGCGCAAGGGGTTAAGTCAGCCTAGGAAGCTGTCCGCAGCCACTGCAGCACAAGTTCGATCCACGGCCAGGGAGCTGACCCACAGGGCGCAGCAGACCTCTCCTGCCTCGCCCACTGCTCCCCTCAGCAGTGTACTTCAGTTGATCCGCCTGTTCTGCTCCCCACTCTGTCTCTGGTGAATGCGCTCACCACCCCACACCTCTGGCCTGCACCCCAGCCCTTGTAGGCATAAATAAATAGATCTTTTTTAAAAAAAAAGAGATTATGAGGGTCTGAACCAGGGAAATGGCCTTGGGTGTGGAAGGGGGTGTGGGTTCGATTGAGAGTCACTGAGAAGGCAGAGCCACAGAGTCTCAAGACCTCACTAACCACGTAGACACAGGAGGAACGAAGGTGCTTGAGATGGCAACACCCAGGAGGGTGCGCATCATTACTGAATTTCCGTGATCCTAAGGTGGCATCAATCTCAAAATGCACCATTAACTTACCAAGTTTTTAAGTTGAAAAAAAGACGTCACTCTAAGTGTAAGCATTTATTGTGGTTCATATCCCAATTTCAGAAAATATAAAAGCATATATACCTTAGAATCTAGAAATAATTTAGAGAACATAAGAAAAAAATCTGATTTGAAGAGATGATCGATTAAATTGCTGTGCAAAATAGCCAGATGTGGGGAGGTGGCCCTTCCCATCCATGGCTCTCAAACTTGACCTTGGACTGGCTTTGACCTTTCCAGTGGGTGTGGCTTGAGTCTAGGCTTGGCTATCGGATTTGCTTAGGCCACTGCCGGCAGTATGAAATGTACTTGCACTGTGAACCTTGCCCTATGAAGCCATAAAATAAAGAGAATTTCCTTGGGGTATGTGCTGTCCCTTTTTCTCCCCCAACTCCTGACTAAACAGACCTGAGTCCAGCCCCCAATGAGAAGCCAAATCTGGCTGGACAGTCGGTTTAAAAGTCACTCAGCCAAATTCAGCCTAGATCAGCCAGTTCCCAGTTGTAATAAACCATAAATGGTTGTCACTTTAAGCTACTGAGTTTGAGTTGGTTTGTTATGCAGCAAGAGCTGATCGATGCAGAGAGCCATCCTAGTAAATCTGGGGTTATATATGCTAAGCAGAGAAAATCAGTCGGATAAGGAAAGTGATGATGGAGTGAATCGTGGTTTACTCAGAAAATTCTGGACCTTATTCCAGATTAATAGTGTTTCCGGAGTTTTGAAGTTATGCAGACTAAATGGCCTGACAGTGTTCCCATCGAAGTGCATTTCAGTGATTATTTCAAAGCTGGGATGCAGCTGTGTTCTGGGCAAACACAGAAATGTCCCAGAGATTTTTGACGCTCTCGTGCCCCACTCCGCCGGCCCCTCCCTGCTAACCACATCACTACGACATTTCCTCTGGGTGTGCACAGCTCCTGAGTCGTGCCGTGGGGCACAGACACCAGGATGAATGGCCTGGCTCCTCACGGAGCTCAACCGATGCGGGCTGAATGTGGACACAGAGCTTAACACTATGGGCCTCAATAGCCCCATCTGTAAAATGGGGGATACAGGAGGGGCTTTGTCTTAAGCTCCTGAGAGTGTCCACGGGGACTCCGTGTGAAGCGCCCATGTGGCAGTTCCTGGCACTGGCTCCCAAAATACCAGCCCTTGGTAATAGGTGGGGTGGAGTTCTGTCTGTGACTGGATGCGTCGGAGGCAGAGAAGGCAAGAGGCCTGCAAAGGCCACTCAGCTGAACAGCATTTGTCAGTGAGGTCCCCCTCCCAAGCAGACCCTGCGGCAAACTTTGCCTGGTTAGGGCAGGGTGGGGAGGGGTGGGGAGAGACCATGGGAAGGGAAGGGAAGGGACCCCAGCGGGTGCAGCCTGGGCAAGTTCTCCTGGGGTGTCTGCTCTGTGGGCATGCGGGCAAAGTGGCCCTGGGGCCCCAAGATGGGCCCGGGGACTGCAGCTGGGAGCAGACTACCAAAGCATGGGGGCTAGCCAAAGTGGGGTGTGGGACGCAGCGTCCCCAGCTCTGTCTGGAATAACAGCACTGTCCTAAGCTGTGGTGGCAGTGGGACCCCCATCTATCACTTCTGCATTCAAGCTCTCTCCACACCAGCCCCTCCACCCCAAAACCACCTAATCCAGCAAGACAGCCTAGACAGATGCCACCCACCAGGACAGACACACTGGGGCCTGCCCTTGGGGGCAGCGAAAGTTCCCCTTCCCCACCCGCTCTGGTGGCAGCAATGAAACTAGGGAGTTCCCCACCCCCTCATCTGAGGACAAAAGCACCTTGGCTTTGGAAATTTGTGGCAACCATTTCAGTTTAAACATATGACAATTAAATCGTTAAGATCTCCGATGCCGGATTAATTACCCAGCAGCAAGGGGATCAATTGTGTAAATATGTCATTTATGTAATGAGTGCTGGCGGTGACTCCGGCATCCGGACGGGTTTTCCTTCAGCTTCTGTCCTGAAAACAAGTCTAGCCTTTGGGCCAGGGCCAAACAAACAGCCTCTATTAGGTCCGAATGCAGAGCATGAAGCGGTCCAAATAGACAGGTGGGGGCAGGTGATGCAGGGGGCCAAGATTGTGGGAAAATTGGAGCAATTTGCCAAAATGAGCCAAGTTCCTCCATTATTCTTCATGTCTGCAGAAAATGGCTCTTCAGAAACAGGGAGAGGAAGCTAAACATCCCCTTAAATGACACTTCAGGCCGCCTAGTCCCCCCCTCCCTGCCCCCACTATGGTGACAGTCTTTCCTGGAAAAGGAGGCCCCTTCAGGTTGCAGAAGGCAGCAGGCCCCCCAAACACTTAACATGCCTCGGACCAGCAGAGCTTGCCATTCAGCTCCCAGGCGGGCCACCTAGAAAAGGCAGCAAGCGCTGGGGGGTGGGGTGAAACAATCACCACTTCAACACTCTGGATTGAGCTCCCACTTTGTGTTATTGTGCCTGGGACCCCCCTCCCCTGCTGGCCTCGCCCAGGCTGGGGGGATCCTCTCTCCCTCCTGCTCTCACACCCAGGGGTCTTATCTCTCCTGGCACCCACTGCTGTCCTTAGGGTGTCAGAGATGGGACCTCCCAGGTCACCCCTCTCCAGGGCCTGCATGGAGCCCAGCCCCTAGCAGACCCCCAAACAAATTTGCAGACTGTCACCAACTCAAGGAGTTTGGAGCAAG
>PVIJ01015448.1:21919-36596 GCA_004024925.1 Scalopus aquaticus
CCTTCCTCCTTCTTCCTTTTCTCCCTCCCTCATTCCATCTTCCCTTTCTTCTTTCTTCCTCCCTCCCTTCTTTCTCTGCATAGGGAAATACCCTCCCCCTGCACTCGTAAAATAGTGTGGTGAAAAGGGAGTTTCTTTTTTATATCTACATGTAATGCATACACTTTCTTTGATCAATAACATAGCACAGTACCAATATACTAGAATGACAATTTTTTCCTCTCTTCGCCATCTCCTCCTCTCTTCCCTCCCTGCCCCGCCACCGCCACCCCCAGGCACTCTCTGCTATCTATTCTATTCTTTCACTGAGTTCAAGATTTATTCCTACTATACTCTACTTGTGTCTGGTTTTTGTTATTGTTGTTATTTATATTCCACAGATGAGTGAAACCATCCCACATCTGTCTTTCACATTTTGGCTTATTTCACTTAATAGATCACCTCAAAGTCTATCCATTTTGTCCCAAATACCATTTCATCTTTCTTCACAGCTGTGTAGTACTCCACTGAGTATATAGTCCATACTGTTTTCCAAGGGGAACATGCATTCCTGCCAGTGGTGGACGATGGTCCCTTCTTCACTGTAACCTCACCAAATTTGGTGGATTCCATTCTTTTTTAATACAGACCATTCTCACGGGGATGAGATGGTGCGTCAATGAGGTTGAAAGTGAGTTTCTTTCATCCTACCCCCAGCCTGTGTGGTCCCCAGAGGGATCTAGGATGGCTTGCTGGGCTCTTTCCCCTCGAGACTTGGGTTTCCGATATGGAACAAGCCCACTGATGTGTGATTCTGAGACCCCTGTCAGCGCAGCTCTTTCTCCTGACTGGGTGAGTACCAGACCCCCACCCTGGGGGACAGGGCAGGAATCTCATGTTGGCTTTGAGAGAGCAAAACGTGGAACAGAAGCTGTGTCCAGGAAACCTTGGCCGTGGGGAAAATGAGATGGGGGGGGGATTGTGCACCAAATGCCATGTATTTGTCAGGAATTCATTGCTTAATTGATGTTTTATTGCTTCCACTGACACGTGTGATCGAAATGAAATTGCATCTACAGGGGAGGAAGTGAGATTTATTTCTGCTTGCATCTTAATGGGAGGAATAAAGCGTCAATTAAACAATGAAGATGACATATATTTGATGTATGATCTGAAGAAGGAATATTACTCATTAAAATGTTATTTTACGATTTACAGTAATGGAGCACCTGGCAATAAGGAGGAAAGGCACCGTTCACACATTTTCCATTATTTAAAAATAGCAAAAATGTATCCTTATTAAATAATACAAGAAAACATCACTTTTCATAGCACAGTATAAGAATTATACCAGTAAGCGTGCTGTTGAGATACCCAGCTGGCAGGTAATGGGGAGGGAGCAGAGAAGTCGAATGGGAAAAGACACTTCTTTCTCCAGATCTTTAACGTGAGACAGAGAAGGGGCTCGAGAAGCCAAAATGATAGCAGGGGCTGCGGACTGGCTGCGGACTGGGCTCCTGTGTGCCAGGTTTTGTACCGAACCTATCCTTGATCCTTGACCTTGATTTATAGCCACGAGCTATCTTGCCTCAACTCACACAGCAAATACACAGCAAATCCAAGACTTGAATCCATGTCAACCTGACTCCACAGGTCCTCTCTTTGCTTTCTGTCAGCAGATATTTGACAGGGAGGAAAAGAGAAGCCAAATGTTCACTCAAACTAGAGAGGATTAGAGGCCCAACTTAGGGGAAAGGATCCATGAAGGTGGGAGTGGACTTGAGAGGGAGTTTATAGAAAAACAAAGACCATTAGAAGACAGTGGGAAGAGGAAGTGAGAACCACAGGAAGCACATGGAAAATTCTGGAACATAGAAAGAGGATGGTATGAACATATAGCTGAGTTGTGAGCCTTTCGTACGGATTGTCTACAGTGCAGAAGTTCATAAAGAAGAAACTGGTCAATTAAGCCTTCATGAAAAAAATAGATTCTGTAAATTGAGTTGTCTCTGTATTGAGTCCAGAAAATTTGCATTTATTTTTATCATCAAACCGGAAGCATAGTACTCTTAAAAAGGTATGTGCCTCCATCTGCAACCAAAAGGTGACTATGAATATAGAAAACAATTGGAGAAATTCTTCGGCATCACTGTGATAAGGGTTAATATCCTGAATGCTTAGAAGCGTTTCCGCTTCATTACAAAAATTTTGCACTGGCATAAAAATCTAGGCAAAGAACATATTCAGCGAGTTACATACCCGTTCTGTGCTACTCCTACCCATTGCTCCCCTCTCTGCCTGACTATCCTCACGCCTGTGATTGGTCTGCTGAGCTGAGTCTCGGGGGCTAAGATTATATGTTTATGCACCTGACGAGTTCACAAAAGTGTGGGGCAGGTAAGGTCAGCCTCATGTTCTCTTCAACTCCCTGACTATATTGCCTTTAAAAAAGCCCACATTATTGAGGTGTAATTTGCATCCACAAACATGTACCAATTTACAGTATACAGTCCAGTAAGTTTTGTCAAATGTAGATGCCCGTTTAATCACCGCAATCAAGATAAAAAGCATTTCCATTCTCCCAGAAAGTTCCCTCCTGCTTCTTTGCAATCACTCTCCCTTCCCACCAGCCTCAGGCAACCACGGGCTTGTTTTCTGTCACTATGGATTAGTTTTGTCCATTGCAGAATTCTATATACATGGACTCATCCAATAGCTACTCTAACTTCTTTAACTCAACATAGTATTTTTGGACTTGATCTGAATTGTTGCTCTAACAGAAGTCATTCTTTTTCTTGCCTCTCTAGTACTCCACTGTATGGATGTACCACTATTGTTCACCTCTTGCTACATATTTTTGGGTTGTTCCCAGGTGAGGGCTGCTATGAACATTTTGTGCAAACCTTTTGTGGACATACACATTTCTTGGGCAAATACTTTGGAATGGAGTGCTGGGTCACAAGGTAGATTACCTTTAAATTGATATGAAGCTGTCAAACAATTTTCCAAAATTCTCCATAGTGTTTTGTCTTCATAAAAAAGATTTTGAAAATCTGACTTTATAAAATTCAAATTTGAAATATCTAATTTATTTCCATCAAGTTCAACCCCTGCCTCTCTGGGTGACTTGTAAATAAATCTCTCCTAAGATCCCAAAGATCGGGGTCTTTGGACTGAATGTTTGTGTCCCTCTAATGTCCAGGCCCCACCATGATGGTATTTGGAGGTGGGGCCTTTGGGAGGTGATTAGGTTTGGGGGAGATGATGAGGGTGGAGACCCCAAGATGGGACTAGTGCTTCTGTATCAAGCATAAGAGACTGGCACTGTCACTCTTGGCCACGTGAGGCACAGCTAGAAGGCGACAGTTGTCCACGAGCCAGGGAGCCAGCTCTCAACAGAACCTGACATTGAACTTTCAGCTTCTAGAATGGTTAGAAATGAATATCTGTTCCTTGAGCCCCCCCAGTCTACACCATTTTGTTATAGCAGCCCTAGTTGACTGAAACAAAATCCTGTTCAATCTCTACTTGTAACCTTGAGCCAGTGATTTAACTTTCATAAGAATCCACGTCTCCAGCCGCTGTGAGATCCTCCTCACCTGGTGGCTGCTAGGAGTCAAGGCAACATCATCTGCGGAGAAACTGGCATGCCACTGTGGCTTGTTATCTCGACGCCAGCTTTATGAGGCGGGCATGTTGCTGGAGAATAAGGCATCTTGTGAACCCTGCAGTCCAAGAGCGATCTATCATCACGTTTTATAAGTTGTAGAAATAAGTCTTTTCGAATGGGTTTGCTTCCATGGTTCCTACTAGGATTGTTGGCGCTCCTTGGAGCCGTCAGACTGTAGCTGGCCATGTGTAATTCAGCAGATGGCAAGACTGTTGACAGCATTAATTGTTTCATAAATAGTGTCAGGATGGACCTTTCCCCCCTTTGGCTTAAACCAAGTTACTGAAAAACCAATACTGTGCCATATGTTTATACTTTTCTTGGCACATAAAGCAGATACTTTACAGACAGGGATGGGTAATAAAAAGCAAGTCTTCACTCAAGTCACATGTTTGATTCTCCATCAAAGAAAAACAGCTATAACCAGCCCAATTCCACTGAAATCAGAATTTGTTGTAAATCTCAGGCCTCGGAGACAGCACCTTAAGTAGAAATGACTACAGAAGTGAGGAGGCTCGACCCCTTCTGGGCAGGTGATATGTCAAGTGTGTCAGGTCAAACTCTGGATGTGGGTCCCATATCCTCCCTGCTTCCAGGATTACAAATACGGGGGGGGGGGGGGGGGGCAGGGAGGCAAGGTCAATCAGGTGCTGGGCAGGATAACCGGAGAGATGATAAAGGCTGAATTGTTAACGTTGGTGACCTTGACTGGCCTGTGGTCACTCGCAGCCACAGAGAAGGCCACCACGGCCACACCCGTCCATCTCAGCACCTTTCCAGTCAGCAAAGAGTGAGAAGTGGGGGCTGCTGGGCCATGCCCTGGGAGGAGCTGGGGTCCAAGACCTGACCCAGCTCTCCTCTGCAGAGTCATTTCTCTGCCGCTCTTGACACTGAGAATTGCACTGAGTTTGTTTTGCTTCTTCATACCACTGGCCCCAAATTGCCAACCAACGAGTCCACGAGGGTGCCCTGCTCCCTGTAGAAACTCCCATATCTGCACTGGCAGGCTGGGAGATGAGATGGCCATCTCCCAAATGGCCTGCACATGTGCTTTGGATCCTACTCTTGAGGAAGAACTTTCGAGAATGATTTTAGCCCCACACTTACTGCTGATCCAGACCTTTGTCTTCTGCCTAGAGAGGCTGCCTTGCCCTCCTGGCCCCACTAACCCCAGGGCAGGTCCAAGCCAGGCTTTGTCTAGAGTCTCCCCAGAGAGCCAGGGCTGCCCCTCCCCTCCCTCACGGGGCAGGCCAGGGGCCCTCTCTGCATCTGGGTAATGGACGTTCTAGAAAGTGAGCTCTGGAGCTGCAAGCCCTCACAGATTATCACCCTGCTGCTTTCCTCCCAGGAGGTGAGCCTCCATTCTCAAGGCAAATGCAGAACCGCTGTGGATGGAGCAGGTAAGAGACGCTCCCCAGGGCGGCTGGGATGGGGACTCACACAAATCCACCATTTGCCCCATAAGAAAATGTGCCCACAGCGTCACCTTTCTGAACATTGCTGACATCTGTAAGCAGAACACAAAAGCAATCGCAAACCTTTCGTTTTTTTTCCCCTGGAAGAAATCACCAGGAACTCTTCAGTGATTCCTTTTGTGGGAGGGGCTGGTGGAGTGTGTGACATTTTTTCTCTCCTATTTTTTCCCCCTTTTATTTAAGAGACAGTGGAGCATGGTGGTTACGCTAACTGCCTCTCAAGACGGGTTCCTGGATGTGAAACGCGGTCAGGCGCCTCTGTACTAACCACGTCTGGGACTTCCCCCAAGTGTCCGCTGCCTTCTCCACAAGCAGGGATGTGTCTGCCTGGATAGAAACCTCATATCCTGAGAACCACATGAGTACTCTAGAAATAACAGCTGCTTCTGTCTTCTACTTAAACTTCCAGCATTCCTACCCCCTTTATTTTAAAAAGGTCTACATGTATTATCTATGCAATAAAATAATTGAATTGTCTTCTTTATATTGTCCTCTAGAAAATTCAAATTAGCATTTAACAAAGTAAGTTATAATTGCTTCAAAGTTGTATAAGAGATGGGGCCTCCCTGGTGGCGCAGCAGTGAAGTGCTGCACTCTGGAGCTTTCCACAGCAGCGACGCGAGTTCGACACCCGGCCCGGGCAGTTCCCATGTGGCACAGCAGACCTCTCCTGCCTCGCCCGCTGCTCCCCTCAGCAGTGTATTTCCGACGATCTGCCTCTTCTGCTCCCCAAGCTGTCTCTGGTGAACACTCTCGCTGCCCTATGCCTCTGGCCTGTACCTCAGCCTGCATGCATAAATAAATAAATCTTTACAAAAAAAGTTGTATAAGAGATAACTCTATGAGGAGGGGGTTAGGAAGGGTGGGTCAAGCTTCTCTGTTTTCTGGGGTCACACAGAAGCCAAAGAGGAGGGGGGTGGGCACCTGGGTGCCTTGGGCCAACTGTCTCCATGCCCGCTTTGGCTGGGCTTCTGCTAGTCTCGTTGGCTGCTCTGGGGAAGGGCTGGCAGCCTGAAATATCTCTGGGGTCATTAGTCTGGAAAGGAACTATTCTAGAAAAAAATCAGGCTCTCTGTTCCCCTATCTCCGACAAGATGGCTGAACCTTTTTTCTTTAACTTCCATTTTAATTAAGAAGGTCACCCTTTGATGAAAATTGCAAAATTCTTGTACTTAAGAATCAATAAAATGTGCACAGTTGAAAATGAGATTAATAATGGCCAAACTATCTATTTTGGGGGCAATTATTTATTCATCAAAGAAAGCCAGCTGCTTAAAACCACAGTCCATCACGAACGCACCAGACACTTTCCACTTCAATTCTGTTGTTAAAATTCCCTTCTATTGCTACGTCTGGTGTTAAATATAAAAAGCGGGAAGGTTCATTCTCTACCTGCATACATTTTAAATAAGAATTTCAACATTATCTTGTCCATTTAAAATAATTGTATGAAAATGTGAAGAAATATGATCTTGTAAAAGCCGCAGCCGGCCGCGCCCGGCGAGCCAGCGGGAAGAGCGAAGCCGCTATTAGCTAAGACCCATGGAGACCGTGGCAAGACTGATGACAAGAAGCTCCTTCCCGGACTGTCCTGGAAGCTCCGGGCTGAAGCTGAGGCCCGGGGGTGCTAGACAGAGTCCCAGACCCCCAAAGCCCCACTGCCTCCACCCGGACAGAGACAGGGCTCTCCCCCCTGGATTCTTGCCACTGTGTGTGTCCCAGCAGGCCTGCCTTGGGGAGGGAGGGAAGAAACGTCTGCATTTGGGGTTCAGGCCGTCCTGAGTCTCCCCATAGGCGGGGGGGGGGGGGACGGGGGGAGCCTGGGCTGGTGGGTCTCACCGCAGGCCTGTTGAGGGGAGGAAGGGAGAAGATGAAACCGCCCTGTGCTCAGGGCCCGCTGGAGCTGAATAATTAGCACCCCCGCTGTGATCACCCCCTCCCGCAGGAAAACAAGATGGTATTGGGAAGTGTTTCCCCGCCCCTGCGTGGGTACCTCCCTCCGGGCGCCTGGCTCAGTGGGGTCCTGGAAGGAGCCAGGGGCTTTGAATTCAATTCTGCTTTCTTTCTGTGCGATTGTGTTAGTCTCCTTTGATGCTGTCACAAAGCATCTGGGATAAAATCTCGATGTGGGCAGGGACAGTTCCTTCTAGAAGCTCTCAGGGAGAATCGTTTCTTTGCCTTTTCCAGCCTCTGGTGGTGCCCTCGCTCCTTGGTCTCTTCCACCACCTTCAAGGCTGCAGGGAGAGGCCAGTCTTCCTCACTGGGGCTGGGCTGACACTCCTGTTTCCCTCTTCCCGCCGTGAGGACCCCCGTCACCAGAAGGGTAGTCGCCTTAGGGAGACCTGTCTCCATCACAACCGCCAAGTTCCTTCCGCCATGATGGTTTGGGGGTTAGGACATGACATCCTTACGTGGGAACCTCAGACAAGTTAGTGGGTCTCGCAACCTTGGTTTCTTTGTTCTAAAGTTGAACCAGGCTCAGTACCTCGTGATGATTTGGTGAGGCTCTGAAGAGACAGAAATAAGTGTGCTTGGCACCTGTTAAATTTCTTACAGAGGTAGATGTTTTGAGCTCATTTGCAGAAACTCAGGATTTGAAGAATCCTCTCCTGGAGGGGACACGTATGAGATTCTGCTCAATTGCATGCAGCTCTGGTCCTTCCCTAAACCAGTTTGTGTTGGCAGCCAGCCCGGCTCCAGCTTGTCTAAAACCTCAGACCTGCAACCTGGACATTCGCTCGCCCACCTCTGCTTGTCAGTGCTCGAGGGAGACCAGCACAGAGCCAGTCCCGCTCAGGGAGGGGGAGCGGATCCCCGAAACCAAAGCTCCAGGACATTGGCTGCAGAAGAGCCTGGGCTGCCGCCAGGGGAAGAGGCAAAGCAGGTGTCTGCTCTGCCGTCTTGTGGTTGACCTTGTGCTGATCATTCTTGGACTTTGCCATTTCCCAGGGATAACATAATGGGGTGTGGCTCGGGGCCCCCACCCCACTATTCCTCAGTGCCTTCAAGTAGGTTCGGTTTGATGAAACCAGTGGGAGCTGGGTTTCAATTAGTACCTGGCTGATTTTTGTGGCTTGTGACTGGATAATCCCCCAAAGCGCCTTCATCACTGCAGGCCCAGGAATCTGTGTCCAGAGCTCAGCGAGAATGTCTTCACTGATCCTGCTTCCTCAAAATGTGTCCCCGACTACCAAATGTTGCCTTTGGAAGTGAGTGGGAATTTGTTAAGAATATAGATTCTGGGCGCTTTTGCAACATCCGGCTGGAGCGCAGGAATCTGCATTGGAACTAACTCCCCGGGGATTTAGTGTGCCTCCAAATTTGAGAACCACAGTTACGACCAGCTGCATGGAAATGGCGCTCCCTATAGTTCCACTTGACCCTTTTGGTTTTCTCCCTGCACCACTGAAAGCCCCCTGAGCCCCCTTCCTCACTGTCTTTCTAGGAGTCTGAATTCATCATTGATTTTGACAACCATAACTAGCCTCAGTCCTCAAGTCCCCCAGGAAAAAGGTCCATTATGAGAAAAGAGCTCTTGGATAAGGAATTTCTCTCTGGGAGCAGCAATGGGAAGGAGCACCCCACCTCCATATTTCCTGCCTGCAGGTGAGCCACCACCTGTCTCCAAGTGCCCACTGCTGCCTGAGACCCCCTGCCACCTCCCCACGTCTCCTTTAAACTCTGTCATTTGTACAGCCTATTAACCTTTAACTTTACGACTACCCAAAGATGAAATACTGGCAGCATTTAAGGCTGAGCATACTCCAGCCCTACCTTCTTCGTTTGCAACAGGGGTGAAGCACTTTCTCTTAAATCAGTCATTTTTAATATCAGTCACTGAGATGCTCCCCATGGAGAGTATTTTTGGCTCCACAGAACCAGCTGATTCATAATAAATGTGGCCGCACTGGCCCCAACTTCCACACCTCTCCTAGGAGCAGAAAGAGTTCTTCCCTTTAGCTCCTGGAATCAAACACTCCATGTATCAATCACACCACCACTCACGGGCTCCCTGCCGCGAGCGCGACAGCGCCTCCTGCAGTCCTGGCTGAGCAACGCACATGGGCCTCCGCAGAGCAGGACACGGAAAGATGAGTGGAGTGACCGAGTCCTCCAGCCCTGGCGGGAATGGCTGGACCGAGCTTTGCTGGCCTCCAAATTCCGCGCGCAGAAGCCTGATCATCTCAGTGCGTCTTTGCCCTCTGCCTCGTCACGCTCGGACCCTGAGGCAGTTGCTGTGGATGTCAGGGGGCGCTGGCCTCAGGGAGAGGAGGCCTTGGGGGAGGCAGTGGAAAACCTTAGTGTCAAGTGAGTTAGAAGTCTGGCTGGGTCACTCGCCTGGGTTGACCTGCCGTCCGGACCGGGCTGGTCTCAGCACCACGAGCCCCCGGTGAGCAGAGGCAGCTGATCACCTGCTTACCCGGCAGAGTGCTGCCTCGAGCCAAGCTGCAGGCTCCTGGCTGTCAAGTGGGGAGGGCTCACCCTGCTTCGGATTCTCCCTAGCCCGGACTACCCGCCTGCCCTGTTACAGCTTCCAATACCACGTGTGGTGAGCTGCCCAGGCTAGCGTGCAAACTCTGAGAGGCAGGGGCTTTCGTGCCCTGTCCCTGGCACCCAGAATATCACCTGCAACCTCGGTAACTTTTCGTTGAGTAAATGAATCCATCCATGAACGAATGAAAGGACCAATGAACCAGGGGCTGGGGGGCACAGGGTGGGTACAGGGTGGCCCACCCCCTCCAGCTGGGCGGCTAGCGGCTGCCTGGTCCAGGAATATCTCTGTGGTAGGGGAGGGGCGCATGGCCTCGCTGCTTCTGGCACGCACGCTCTCTCTCCGTCAGTGCCACCTGGTGGCCTGGATTCTTTGTGGCTTTTCTCCCCCACAGAACACAAATCCCTGAAACTGGGTCCAAGCCGCAGCCCCAGCTTGGATCTAAGCAAACTGCCCCTCAGCCCTGGCCAAACAGGGCTTTCCTGTTGGGAAGCTGTGACTCAGGGTGTCCCGCACGAACCCCAGGATCCCTACCCCTGTGTAACAGCCCAGAAGGAGCTCTGCCCATCTGCCCCCCACATACCTTGCTGATCTCACCCCGAGGCCTGCCTGAGCAGCCGGCAGCAGCGAAGCCCTTGCTCAACACAACTCGAAGCAAACAAGTAACAGAGATGCCAGCTGGCGTGGGGCTAACGCCCTTACGAGCCCCAGCTGTGAGGTCCCTCACTTTTTAACATTTATGTAAAAGTTCCCCTCTTATTTTGGTCCCTTTTTGTGGTTAGTGTAAGACCAGTCTGAACAATAATATATTGTGACTGTTATATTATTTATTTTCAAGCCAGCTTATTGATCATTGCGTGCTGGAAATGACAAATGGCATCCGCGCGAGGCACGGTCAGCAGCTTCTATTAAAGCAATGATAGTATTGCTCATGGATTGTTAAAAGGTTCAGTTTAGGTTCTTTATAGGTTTATATCCATCACTATTTAATGACCAAATGATGAAAAATATGAGCCGTGGGGACAATTTTTTTTTTCTGTTGGAGTTTTATGTTTAAGCAGTTAGCAAAATAAGATACTCCGTTTTGGGGGGGGGCGGGGTAGCAATGAGAGGAGCACGGAATATTTTATTTCTCCAGATTTACTAAGTGATGCTAATTAATGTTGCAGATATTTAACCAAGAGAAGCAGCTGGAGAGCCAGGGCAGGCAGGCCGGGGGCCAAGCAGGGCGTCTCCAGCCAGGGCGTGGGAGTACGCTGCTGCTCTCCGTGTGGATCTGGGTTCGTGCTCAGGCTCATGCAGCGAAAGGACGAGCCCCCTGGGGAGTGGACGCCCCCGCTGGCTAGAAGGGGCCTGGTGGGGAGAGGAGGCGTCCTCAAGGCAGGGAGCAGACAGCAGGCTCGCATCTCGGGCTTGCGATCTGCAAAGTCAGAGGCCGGAGGGCTGGGCCTGCACACTCTCCAAGGGCTTAGTCTTGGCGCTTACATGCTGAGCCAAGGAGAGCGAGGGTGCCCCCACTGTCTGCCAGTGACTTGGGGACTCCCAGCAGCCGCTGCTGGCCCGGCAAGCCAAGTGCTAGCAGGAGGAGCCTCAGGGCAGGCCCGCTGAGAAACCCTGCAGGAGAAGCAGGGGAGACGCCATTTCTCCCCTGGGCACTAGTAGAAATACTCCCGGAGGCTCAGCTGCAGAGGAGGGACTGCTGTGTGCTGGGAGCCCCCCCGCACCAGATGGTGATCCTTGGGGGGAGGATCAGCTCGGGGCCCACCAGGAGCACCCTTTCGGAGGTGCTCTAGGAGCCCCCCATAGCAGGGCCCTCTCCTCTGGGAGCCCCGAGCCTCAAACAAAGAGCAGGAACACCTGGCGGGGCGTGGGGGTGGCTATGGAGGGAGTAACAAATTGAAGATGTTTACTAAGGATGGCAGAAGGGACAGCTAATCACCAAAACCTGACTCCTCTTTCCGCGGCCACTAGCCCGACTACATTTCTCAGCGTCCCCTGGAGTTACCTGGGTCCATGTCATTCTCCGACACCTGCGAACCCCAGCTCTGGCCTCGTGAGGATCTCCCACGTTTCAACCTCGGTGTTCTCCCTTTCCACTGGCCAATATCCACGCCCAGGGTGACTTCAGGAGCCTCATACTGGAGCTGGGAGGGTCTCTGCCCTCTGACCCGACAATGAAGGGGAAACAAAGTCATGACTGCAACCCCACTGCCAACCTGAACTGCTCTGAACTATTGATGTAGCTGTGACGTGAATTCTTTGCTGGGGCCACTATTTATTTCGGGACCTCTTAACGTAGAGCAACTAACATCCAAGAGTGTGTAATCCATTCCTGTTGAGAACATCTGAACTAGCTGCAGTTCTTTTAGAAAATCAACTCAAATTGGCTCTAGAGAAAGGGGAATTTGTGGGCAGAGCTGGCTTCAGGCACAGATGGCTCTAGGATCAAGGTCTCCCAGCTCACTCACTCTCCACACAGTTCCCGCTCTGGGAGCTGCTTTTCTGCAGAGGGTGACAAGAGCCAATTCCTTACTCCCAGCTCCAACCACAAATTTAAGGCCTGTGATTGGCTCAGCTTGGGTCCTGTGGCCATTGCTCACCCAATCGTAGTGGCCAAGCAGATGGGACCCCTGATTGCCTGGCTACTAAGCCCTGACTTTCAGGAGAGGGAAGGGAGTTCCGGGAGGATAAGGCCTGATGGGCAACAAACAATGGCCACCTTACAGTGGTTTTTCTTGTTCACTGATCTATTCTACCCTCAGACTTTGTTTGAGGTAGAGAAGGTGGTTCACAAATCATTTGACTTTCCCTTTTCCTGCAGGCATGTGAGGTGTCGCGTGAGAAAGAAGACTTAGGAGGCCAACCCTGGACAGGCCCTCAACCTCTAGGTTTCCTCATCTATGTGGGGCTATTCACATCACCCAGGAAAGTTCAAGGATCAAATTAGGGCACTATGCAGAGAAGCAGGGGTGCCAGAAGGAGAGGTGCAAAGGAGAAAGTGCATTGTTCCACTGAGACCAGCTTAATTAAGCAAAGGGGGGCTTATTAGCACACAGGCAATTCACAGAGCCAGAAAGCAGAGGCCCTCCGAGCTCGGGGGACCTCAGAGGCCCTCATTTCCTCTTCTGTGTCTCATTTCCTCAGCTGTGTCTCCTTTGCGCTCTCCACAGCCTGGCTAGCTCAGAAATCCCACAATTCCTCAGGCCGTGGAGACCGCCTGCTAATTGTGAAAACGGCCTCACAGAGGTGCTTGGCTGGCCCTCTGCAGGTGCAGGTGGGCAGCCCTCCAGGGTCGGGGTCAGGCAGAGAGGCACCCTAGAAAGCCTTGACCAGACCTTAAAATACACCCCCATCTCCCAGACCCACGGGGCACTCACAAACCCTGCACTTGGCGTCGTGCCTGCCTTGTCCACCGAGACTCCAGAAGTTTGCTCAGAAGTCAGTCCTGGCTTTAGCCAGTTGTCAAGCAAGTCCCAAGGTCACCCCTGGGGCTCCCGCTGGCGCTTCCTGCCCTGTTTGCGGGGGTGTGTTTTCCTGACCGTCTATCCAGTGTCAGTGCTGTGCGGCCTCCTGTGGCGGGTGTGTGTGTGTGTGTGTGTGAGAGAGAGAGAGAAACCTTCTTGGTCTGCTGAGGTCGGGAGGCTGAGAGCCTTGGCTGGGGGCCAAGTGCTGGCCCCCCAATTGTCCAAGAGGAGGGAGGAGGTGGTGGTGAGCTCCCTCCCCTGTGCCGTGGGTCAGGCCTGGCGGGGACAGGACCTACCTGGCCCAGGGCCTCCAGCACAGGGACCCCGGTGGAGATGAAAACCAGCCGCTGTCCCAGCCCAGAGGATGTGCTGCCCTCCGCCAGCCATTTGGGTTGTCACGACTGATTCAGTTAATCCGCCAATTGTCACATTTCTATTCCTTTTTGAGGGTAGTTTGAAACCCAAAGTGGATTTTGGGTGCCATCTATAATTTACCACTTTGCTTAAATCATTAACGGTCCCTTTCTAGAGTCATCTATCAGCACATGGCCTTTCCTCAGCGTGCATTATTCTTAATAACTGGCAAATTCCTAGGCTGAGTCCTGACTTCCAGCTCCGGCTCTTCCACGGACTGTGACCTTGGGCAACTCAGTTGATCTTTCCGAGCCTCAGTTTCTATGTTTGTGAGGTGGGACTGGAGGAACCGCCCCATCGCTAACACCCCAACTTGACATTCGTCCATGCTGATTCATGTGTGGAGCTTCGTGGAAATACCGACTGGCGTGGGGACCGCTGGAGAGGGAGTCTGGGCTGCTGGCAGGGACTGTGGGCGCCCCGAGGACAGCCGCTCTCTGCCGGGAGGTGCAAGAGGGGCAGCTGGGAGTTGGTCAAGATTTGGGCCTGCCCCTTAGTATCAACCCCAGAGATCCTAATTTTGAAGATTTGAGGTGCAGCTTGTTTTTTTTGAAACTATTAACCATTGGATCAGTCATGAGAGACCCCTGAATATTCTAGAACGTAGGGGCTTGGAAGTGCGGGGAGCTCAGGACCCCGAAGGGGCTGTATCCTGGAGGGGAGACTACCTCCCGTTTCCGCCAGTGGAGAGGCCGCCCCAGGGCCTGCCTGCAGAGCTGTAGGCCCGGGACTTGCTCTCCCTGAGAACTGACTCCTAAGCAAGGGAGTGAAGGTTGCAGGAGGTGGAGAAATGAGTCCCTCCCCTTGGCCCTCCCCCCCACCCCAGGATGATGGTCTCCGTCTCTCCACTTCCTTCCTGGTTGCCTCTGTGCCCTCTCCTGGCAAATGGCTCCTCAGCTCCCACTGGAGCCCGATCCGCACCTGGCCGCCTTCACGGTGCCTGCCTCGGCAGCCTCAGCAGAAAGGCCGCCCCCGCCTCCGTGGCCCCTGTGTGTCCCCGTGCGTCCTGAGGTCACAGAACTTGCCCTGCTGTCTCTGGTGTCTGCGCTTCATTCATCCGTGATGGTCCAGTGCTGCTGTCTCCTGTTGTCTGTGTAATGGTCTGGGTTGGGATGGGTGCTCAGTAAGGGAAGGAAGGGAGGGAGGGAGGAGGAAGGGAGGGAGGAGGAAGGGAGGGAGGGGA
>PVIJ01015449.1:0-36489 GCA_004024925.1 Scalopus aquaticus
TGGAAATTGTTTCAGCAGATGAGTTGGGGGTGGGGGTGGGGGTGGGGGCTACAAATATTTAGCCCAGAGCCACTGTTTCAGGTGTAGCTGGGGTGTCCAGAGCTTCTCGGGGTTCACTAAGATCCCTTCTGATGCTCGCACCTGCCTGTGATGCTGGAAGCATTATCCTCTGGTTTTCCAGGGGACACAAGTCCGCAGACCCTCCAGGGAAGTGGTTGAACTGGGAGCTCAGTCCTGTTGTCGCCTCATTTTGTAAGTTCATTGATGACACCCCTTCAGGTGGAGGGGCCACCTGAACCTCCTGGGGTAGGTGGCATTAATCCCCTCAAACCCTAGAATTAGACTGGCCCGGCAGGTTCAGATGGGGAGGGAATGCCCAGCCGCGTCAGGGGAGATGAGGGGCAGAGAGCGCACCCCTGTAGGCAGGCTCCTGCTTAGGGTGAAGATGGAGGGACTCAGCCGAGCCTGCCTGGCTTGTTCGTCCATGTTTGTCCATCAGATAGGACACCGCAGGCCCTGGAGGGGACGGAAGAAGGGGGGGCAGAGGCCCCTAGCGACGTTCTTGCAAGCAGGGTGGGGGGGCGGGAAGCCCTGGGAGCCCTCAGTCATGTTCCTACCCGAACGGTGGAACTGCCAAGAGTAAGGATGGAGTGTCCCCTCACCGCAGCAAGAGTCACTGGAAACCCCGGGCTGCTGTCAGTAGTGGAGTATCGCAAAGAAAAAGCGTTGGCGCCAGACTTGAAAGCTCCGCGCTGCCGGTCAGGGCGACAGGCCCTCCAGGCTGCTGAAATGACCTTTAAGTTTCCTCTTGGGATCCTGCCCAATGAGAATGTGGCAGCCACAGAGAAATGTGTTAGAAAGTTAAGGACTTTACTGTCATTAGCAAGAAGTAATTATAGAAAACGATGGCCTTTTAACTTGAAAGAAGCAAAAACCAACCAACCAACCAACCTACAAAATATGAGAACACTCGGAAAGGGGCTGTTGTCTGAAGTTCTGGAACTCTCTTCCACCTGAGATGTGTGTCCTAAAGATAAAACTGAGAGTAATGTAGAAAGGAACCTTGTTTACCCAGGAATGCACTAGGTAAGATTTAACTAATAATAATCGTTTGAAAAATGCCAGACGTTCCTAGGTGTTTGTCTTTAAGAAAACAACAACAACAACAACATCCCAGCTCTTTCCAGGGATAATTTACATAGAGCAAGCTTTCCCAGTTTTTAATATCATTTTATGAGTTATGTTCAAGGTAAATAGCCTTATAATCACTGGTAATAATTACCAGCTAGAAAAATACCCAACTCTTTAAATAGCAGTTGATGTCTTTTTTAAAGCTTCCAGGAATCATTCTTTGTTGTCCAGGACATATTCCATTGAACTCATTTTATACAGAATTAAATTTTTGATTAAGGAAGGGAGTATGGAATATTTCCCTTGCAGTCAGCATGCACCTTTAATTGGAAGTCTCATAGGAGCGCGCAGTCTGCTGCAAAGGAAGTATTTCCGAGGGGGAGAAAAGAACATTCACTTGATAGCAAAATTTATAAACCTAAATTCATAAGGATTTAGGGCTGCCTTCAGCTCAGGAGCGTGGTTTCCCACACTCCAGCAAAGCCCTCCAGGGCGCGGCTGTGCCCCATCCCCTCTCCAGTTTACATAACACTTCACAGCTAGAAAGTGCTTTCGCAACTGTTTCACAGCTAGAAAGTGCTATCGCATCCATTAACTTATTTAATCTCTTCCTGCTTGCCCTGAAGCCAAACAGGCCCTCGAATGAATTCACTGGAGTTGGATCATAAAAATACTCACCTCTCATCGCTGCCTCTCCTTGCCCAGCGCCATTCTCTTGATGGGGAGGTAGATGCCCCCCTCCCGCCCCGCCCCAGCAGGCTGAAAGTACATCCGTGATTATCCCTCATTCTGAGGGGTCCGTCCTCACCCAACACTAGTGTCAGGGGGACTGGTGCAGCTGAGCCCACAGTAATTTGGAACTTGGCTCCTGCCAAGCTCCTGCGGCTCAGGCTGGGATTTGGGGTGCGTACAGGAAAAATGCTGGGGAGGGCTCCAGAGAGTGTGTCCAGAAGTGGCTTTTGCTAAAAAGCCTAATTGTGGGGTGGGGCAAGGATGATCCCACCTGCAGGAGAGAGAGTGTGTGTCAGGCCAGGGCTCTCACATAGGTGGAAAGTGATGCCATTCCCTAGGACAACACTCACGTCCCTGGCCCGCAGGAGAAATCAGGTTACCATGGTTATAGGAAGGCCACTCCGGACAATGACTCAGGAGTCAGACCTGGATCAGTGCCAACTCTGGTATCCTGTAGCTGTTCACCCTTGAGCAAGCCTCTTGCCTTCCCGGCCTCTGGCTGTCTCCTTTGTGGAAGGAGCGGAGCTGATGATATGATTTCTGCACGTCTTCTGGATTGGGACTCTAGGTCTCCGTGGAAGGAAAGCCCAGGGGAGAAAAGGGCTAAAGGCTTCAGGTGGTTGGCATGGTGGGGTGAGGACTAGAGGCCATGGAGAAGCAGGGGTCTTGGCAAGGTGGCACCCTCTGATCGCTCCGTGACTCTGCTCACCTCTCTCCATCCTTCCTCCCTGAGGACTGTCTTGGGGCCCTGGAACTTAAAATCTTAAGGAATCACCCTAAGTTGTAATACCTTGTTAGCAAGTGACCGAGGGGCACCCCATGCCCCCAAAACTTGTCCAAAGGGTTCCAGGTATCCATGCACACAAAACAAAACAATCTCAGTGTTAAAGGTCTTCAGTAGAATGTGCATAGAGGAAGAGGAGAAGGATAAATGTTTCCCAGTAAAACTCCCAGAGTCACCATCCCCTCGTGGGCTGGCCCAAAGTGGAGCCGCTGAGGCCCGAAAGCTGCCGTAAGTCCAAGGCACCTTCTGGTGGGGACCCCTAGGAAAGGGGCAGAGGGACCAGGCATGTCTGGGACCAAGGAGCGCAGTCAAAGTACAAGATAAAGGCGTCAGTTGTCAGCCTCCCCACGTGTTTCTCACCCATGTGTTTCTCCCATATCCCCCAAGGCCCTGGTGCAAGTCCAGAGCCAGACGCAAGCAGGCCCTGCCTCTCCCTGTCTCCTCCCAGCCCGCCTGCCTTCCTGTCACGGCTCCCTGGCCCCCAGCCCTGCCCCCTAGTTCCAGTAGCCAGTCCAAGGCGGCTGCATGTAAATGGGGATGGGGAACACGGTCCCCCCCCCTTTTGTGGGGGTCCCTCTGTTACAAGGTGACAGGTCAGTGTAGGCGCAAAGGCTTTGGAGCAGGCAAATGTTGACTCAAAAACTGGCCGCAACCCTCACACGCTGGGCAGACAGCCTCTTCCTTCTGACCCAGGGCTGTGAGGTAACGCGCCCAGGGCCACGGAGCTGCCTGCCGAAGATGAGGCGAAATGAGGTATGAAAATCACCTAACACAGAAGGCACTCGGGGGAGGACGGCTGTTATTAAATAATGACACTATTTTAGTAGTAAAATAATCAGAAATACTGACATTGTCTCCCCTATTCTTCCCACTCAATGCCATAGGGGTTTCCATGGACATGCCCAGAAATGCGTCTTGTCTATGTGTCCTATGTGTCCTGGAAGTGCTTCCTTCCCTTCTCCCTGCAGAGGCGAACAGGCTGGACCAGAAGCACGGATGTGACCCAGCCAGACCCGCATCCAGACCTGGATTCATCACTGAGGGACCTAGAGCCCTCTGAGCCAGTGTTCCTTGTGTTCGTTTGCTCCTTCCTTCCTTCCTTCCTTCCTTTGTCCCTCCTTTCCTCCCTCCCTCCCTCCCTTCCTCTTACCCTCTTGCCCCCCAGGCTTTTATTGGACACCGATCCTGTGCCGGGGGCATTATGCCAAAGGAGGTACATGACCCCAATTCTGCCTTGGGCCTTGGAGAAGACAAAGTCAGGGGAGCAGTGGATGGGGTTTAAGGCATTTTCTGAGCACTGGTTATTTTCATCGCCACTAACAAAGTCCTCAGCACTTGGGCGATTACACAGGTCAGCTGCATAAATGTAAGGCAGGAAAGGCCAAAAAGGCCGTGGGCGGGGCTTTGGCGGGCCACAGGACTGGAAGGTGAAGGGAAACAAGGAGCTGGACTGTGCCTCGTGGCGGACAGGGCAGGGCCACGCTATGGCTCATCCCCGCATTCCTGATGCACGCCCCCCCTCCCGCACCCCCAGACACAGAGAGGATCACGGGAAGCGTGGGAGCGGTGGGAGGAAGGAGTGTGGCAACTATTTCCGCTGTGTCCATCTGAGGGCCTGTCTATTCCGCTGTGTCCGTCTGAGGGCCTATCTACAGTCAGGAATTTTCAGGGAAGCCAGTCAGGGCCACGCTCTTGGCTGTCTGGGTGTCAGCTCAGGGGAGTAATTGCAGAGGTTAGTCGAGGAGGGTAATTGACCTCAGCCAGGGCCAGGGTCTTACTATTGTCAGGCTCAAGCTCAGCTACTCACCACTCCCGGGTCAATCACGAGGCAAGGGCTGGGGTTAGGAAAGCAAAGATGCAGTCAGGAGCCAGAACCCCGGGGGGTCGACTGGGCTAGCACCGGAGATCCCATCTCAGATCTCTCAAGCTGACCAGAGGGCTGTGGAGGGACAGGGGCTGCGGGCTGTGAGAGTCGCACGTCTTCTCGGACGTCGTCTGGACTCAGGCTGCTGCCACTCTCGAGGGCAGGGGTGATGGTGTTTGCCAGCTTGGGTCTCAAGTCCCGTTTTTCTTAAGTAAACTCAGGATTAGTGATTCGCTACAGACGTTTTTCATCTTGGCCTCAGCCAGTTTCGTCTGCAGAAAGACAAACAGGGCAGGGAGGAAGAATTTCTGCAAGAAAAATGAGAACAGAGCAATGACAAGGGGCTTCTGGTCGCTGGGCCCGTGACGTTACTGAGGGAATGGAAGGAGAGAGCGCAGCATTCATCAAGGAAGCGGGCGAGGACTCGACATCACAGAAGACCGGTGCTGAGAAAGCGTCCGCCCCTGCAGGAAAGGGAGGAGCAGCGAGGGGCGCTGCAGGAAGCGGCTCTTGGGCAGTGACCTGCGCGGGAGGGCGGCCCTCTTGCAACTGAGGTTTCCAAGGTGGTGTGCGACTGGTGAGGGCGACATCTGGGTGTGACAGTGGGGACAGATGGATTTGTTGGCTGCTGACCAGAGGAGCTGAGTGTCCAGTCACTGAGAAGAAGGTTCGGGGAGAGAGGAAGATGGTTAGCAGGAGCGTAAGTTCTCAGAGGGTGAGGGGAGCAACTGAGGTGCGCCGTGGACCACGGCAAGGGGAGATAACGCTGCGGGGATTCCTCAGGGAGGAGGGGAGAGGCGATCTGGGGAGCAAGGGGACCGTGGACTCACTAGGGTGCTCTGATAAGATGGGCCCCTGTTTCCCGGTCCGAAGTTGACTCGAAGCAGTAAACCAGGAGGGAGAAAAGACTGAGAGTTATTCCAACAGAGGGGGTGATGGCGGTCGGGCGCTGGGGCAGGGGGACATCTCAGAACATGATGTGGCCCCTCGGGGAAATGACTGATGACGGGGCGAGACGAGTCCGGAGCACCCCAGAGTGTCAGGAGGAAGCCACCATGCGGGGAGACGCCCACGGGCCCGGGAACCAATGAACAGCGCTCCCAGCGGTCAGAGCTGGAGCTGCCCAAAGCTGATGGGCCGGCGGGGCACGGATCTTCACCAAAGTGTGAAGTGAATGCTCACAGGTCCCTAAAAATATAAATGGGTGATTGAAAAACAAAGGGAGCGGGCCTCCCTGGTGGGGCAATGGGTTGGGCGCAGCGTTGTGGAGCTGTCGGCGGCTGCAGCGCAAGTTAGATGCCCGGCCAGGGAGCTTCCCACATGGCGCAGCGTATCTTTCCTGCCTCGCCCGCTGCTTTCTTTGGCAGGGTGTTTCGGTCGATCTGCCTGTTCTGCTACCCACTCTGTCCTTGGTGGATCCTCTCACCAGTCCACACCTCTGGCCTGCACCCCAGCTTGTATACATAAATAAATAAAAAAATCTTAAAAAAAAAAAAAAGAAAAACGAAGGGAGCATAGACAAATCTCACATATGGATGAATTCCAAGTAGTCTATGTAGGTCATTCACCCTCAAGAAGGCGGACAACAGCACCCCACTCCTCAGGTGTGGGCAGCACATTGTGACTGCTGTAGGCTGGAAGGGGTGCCCCCACCCCCAAAATGCACCACTTTGGTGTAAGGTTTATTTTGAACTGAGGCCAACTGAGAAGCAGCAGGTGCAAGGAAAGTTCTCTGACCTCCCTCTATTGCCTAAAAGCAGGACATTCATTTGTAACACGGTAAAGAGGTTCCCCCACCCAAGGGTGAGCTTAGTCATCTCTAGACTCAGAACCTCCCTGAATCCCCCACCCGCCCCGCTAGCCTGTATCTTCCAGCAGTTCCCATAGATTTGCCTTTCCACAATTTGCCAACCTAGAAAAGTGAAATCCTTTCCCCTTGTCTTATCACTTCTCTGCAAAGATGCTTGTGGCTTTAAGGTGTGTGTAAGCCTATGTCCTAGACGCCCCTTCGAGTTACTGGGTGCTGGGTGCACCATGTGCACCCTGGGTGGGCGTGCTCCTGCAACCCTGTCATTTTTCCTCTTGTCACTCTCAGTCTATTTGTAGGGTCCCAGCCCATGACCCTAAGATGGGGAGAGGTTTTCCTCCCCTCCGCTTCCCTCCAAAGTGTAGGATGGAAAAGTGGGGAGGAGCCACGAGAAACTTTACAGTGGGGAGCGCTAGCAAGCAGCACCTCAGCATGGTCAGGTCAGCCCCACAGGGACAGAGGGCATGGATGCCCCCTGGGATTCCAGGATCTCTGGGGTCTCCTCCTCAAACTCACAAACCCAGCCTGAGTCCCGAGGAAAAGATCAGGCACAATGCAGTGAGGGACTCTCCACAGAAAACACGATTCCTCAAAACTGGCTGAGTCATCCAAAACGAGGACAGTTTGGGGAACCATCACAGCCAAGGGGAGCCCAAGAAGAAGGGCAACGAGAGGTGAGTGTGGATGGGCTTTTGGGACAGAAACAGATCATTGGGTTTAAAACAAAGGAATGCAGAGCAAAGTTTGGGCCATTAATTGTGATGAATGTACCATACTAATAAAAGATGTTAATAACAGGGGAAACTGGGTGTGGGGTGAATGGGGACACCCTGCACCATCATCACAGATTTCTAGAATCTAAAACTTTTCTCAAGTTTAAAGTTTAAGAGGACGTAAGGGCAGGGTGGTGACTACAGCTAACCCTGCTGCGGGATATATGGGAAAGTTGTTGAGAGCAAAACTTCCCCTTTTCTCTTTCCCCCTTTTTTTCCTTTCCAAGTGCATCTCAGGAGACAGCGCAACCCACGTGGTCACCATTTCACAAGCTTTTAGGGAGGGGGCCCCGCTTCCTGACTCCCCAACTGCTTAAGCTTTGTAAGGATCATGGTGGGAACCTCTAAAGCGTTTAAGGCGTGGGGGCAGGCCCGACTTTCACAGATAAAACGAAACGGAACAAACTGCATTTGTTCCATCTGAATTCTCTTCCTCGTGGCTCATTCTGACATGCAGCAAATAAATTGCCAACCACCCCCCAAACCAGCTGCTTCCAGTCAGAGCGAATGGATCATGATTTAATGAAGACAGCCATCTGTTACAGGGTAAAAATCCTAATTAAGCAATATATGAATCAGAACCGAATTAGCCATCAAGTCATTAGAGTTCTGTCACCACTGGAAAGGAACGAGGCGTCGTGACCGCCGCCTGGAACTGCCTTCTAAGCAAACACGAGCGTGAGGGAGACCGGCCCTCACCTGAGATCCCGCCTGCCACGCTGGAGGGGCGGGCCTGGTGCTAATTGAAATAAATGACACTTCCAGTGAAACTGACATTCAGAGTAATGAACGCCGCTCTGGTTTGTTTGCCAAATGCCACTGCCACCCCCACCCCGAGTGCCCCCAGCTCTCAGCCACTTGCCAAGTTGCTCCAAGTTCTCTGCACAGTGCTCTGATTGGACAGCGGACCAGCTGGTGGGAGGCTGTGGCCAGCTCTCCTGCCCAAGCACAGCCTGTCGCTCTGTGCCTTGCAAACAGCAGGTGCTCAATAAATAACTGTTGAGTAGGAAGAAGACACAAGTGACCTTCCCAAGTCCTTGCTTTCTCTTAGCTTAGCCGCGGGTCTCCAGAGAAACACCCAGGGCTCCCTCTTGCCCCTACAGCAAATCCCTCACTATTATGTGTTTAGCCAAAGGTTTTAGAAAGTCAAGTTGCACCAGCAGACAGTATGTCTCCCCTCACACCTGTGAAGAACAGAACGCTTTTTGCTCAGCCCTGGCTCTGGGATTGGCCTACTTTGAACAGCTTTGCTGGATAGAAATGATGTTTCATCCTCGCCTCGGCTCGCGTTCTCTCTGTTCCTACAGAGGAGGGCGTTTTTCCAGTTTCCCTCCTCACTGTATTCCTTTTCCTTTTGGAAATTGTCTTTTACTTATTCAACTACGGAAAGCTCCATGTTCTACTTGTTAATGCATCTGAGTTCTGTATATGATACGGAGAGGGACCGCTGCGGATATTTTTCCTTCTTGTTTTCTCCTCTCCGCACCTCCAGGCATAAACACTCAGGATGTCGTCTGAGTCCTTCTGTTCTCATCTCCTCTTGGGCTTCTATTAATGCTACACTTAGCAAGTCTTTTCTCTCAAGAGTGCTGAGAAATACCCATTTCTAGTTCTTCCAGGACCTCATTCATGTCCTTTCCTTTCCATTAGTTCTGCCGTATACCTGGAATACATTTTGAGGTACAGACTGAGGGGGTTCCTCTTGGCTCCTGACTTTTCATTCTCCATGTGACTACAGAGATGGGAGATAACACCAGGTTAAAACCAGACACAACTAGACACCACCGTGCGTCCTGGGATCTTGCTGGGAACGTGGAGCGTCTACAATTAGACGGGCCCTGGAAAGGAAGCCTCGGCCACCATAACACAAGCACAAGAGGATGGCGAAATAAGACTGGACTTTAAATGTGTTGCCCAGACTCACAGACACTGTGAGAAAGTGTGTCTGACAAAGGGAATGAATGAATGAATGAATGGATGAATGACTAATACCCCGCACCCAAGAGGTCCTAAACTTCTGCTCACTCTCTGAGATTCCAGATCCAGGGCCATTTCCCCTCGGAGGTCTTTTCTCCTCTCCTCCTCCCAACACACCCCTCCACTGGGTCCCACAGCACACCCTCTTGCCCCCCATATAGTTAGCCACAAGGGCTAGCTGTTGCCTGTTGGCTGGCTGATCTGGAGGGACCTTGGCTTTATTTGATGTTGCTTCTATTCTCACCCCACACCCCCACCGCACTGTGTGCATGCAGCAAATATTTGGCACCTGTAATGTTCTCTAGGGCACCTGTGGTTGCTGAGCATTTCCTGACACTACCTCCTGAACACTCACAGCAGACTTCTTTTAAAAAGATGTTTTGTATTTATTTATGCACGCAAGAACTGGGGTGTAGGCCAGAGGTGTGGGGGGTAAGAGGATTCACCAGAGACAGAGTGGGGAGCAGAACAGGTGAATCTACGAAATACGCTGCTGAGGAGAGCAGCGGGTGAGACAGGAGAGGTCTGCTGCGCCATGTGGGAAGCTCCCTGGCCAGGGATCAAACTCATGCTGCAGTGGCTGCAGATAGCTTCACGGTGTTGAGACTTTAACCCCTGAGCCACCAGGGAGGCCCATAGCAGACTTTTTTTTTAAAAAAACATCTATTGAGTATGGTCCCCATAGTTCTCCCGCTAACATAGTCCTTTGTGCTCTTTCCTCCCCTGTTTTGGTCCCTCTCCCTCCCCCTCCCATTCTAGATGCCTCAAATCTATGGTCAGCCCCCACCCTGGGACCAAGTTGCAGCTCCTCCTCTGTGCCCTGCCATCTGCACGTCCCTCTTGCGGTGTGGCCACCTTGCCTCTCCAAGGACTTGGGTTTCCAGCTCTAATCTTCCTTGTGCTTGTAGCAAGGTGGACACTGTGAGAAAGTGTGTCTGACAAAGGGAATGAATGAATGAATGAATGGATGAATGACTAATACCCCGCACCCAAGGTTTTCTGCAAGAGCGCACAGAGCCAGGATTTGCATGCAGCGGGAGCCCACCGCCTGATTCAGACACGTCAAGACTCCCCTGATGAGTGATGATGCCACTGGATGCAGACTGGCGTCCCACCACATCTTCAAAATACAGAAATGACTTTCGGTACTGACTGGGCTGTCCTACTGACCCAGTCATGCTGGACTGGGTCACAACTCAGCTGTGAGAAGTGGGCGACTTCAAGTGACTCTTTTAAACAGGGCACAGGGCTGTCCTTGAAGTCACGTGCCCGACCACAAGAGCCACTCACTCCCGACAGAGCTTTGAAAGGGAGAAACCGCCTTATCTTTATGAGCTACAGGGAGCAGAGCGCCCTCTTTCGGTCATTCCCAGGATTGCAAGGGCCGCTCGCTCATTCATTTTTCTAGCTCACCCATCCTGCAAACCCGCCGTATTCCCAGCACTTTGCCAAGAATGGTGCTAAATCGTGGTTCAGAAATACGCATTCCTCCATTATTGGTGCTGACAAAGTGGTGAGGAAATCAAGCATTTCAATAGTCTATTACAAGAGAGTTGAGTATTTCTTCGAAGTGGACATTCACGGTGGCAGGGACACCTCGGCGAGCTGCCTGGGCAGATGGCTTGGAGAGGAAGGACATAAAGTCTGTCCACAGCACGTCGCTCACCGAGTGGCTACCACAAGTCAGACAGTGTAATAGTCCTGGGGATATGAAGCGAGTCTGCTGTCAAGGAGTTCAGAGTCTGGGAGAAAAGGAGGAAAAAGAGACCCCAAAGTTGTGATAATGGCAATGACAACAAAACAATAGCTATTAGACATTGCACAATAGCTGCGATCATATAATGTGATACTACTGCGGTCGTAATAATTCTGTACTACAGATGCGGATCTACCTGGCGTCGATATTATGATTCCTTCGGCAATGATGGTTTGGAGCCTCCTGGCAGACACCATGGTCCCGAGCCTTCCGTTACGTCATCCCATTTCTCTAACCTCACCCCAGCCGCGGGGGAGGGGCGTTGCCGCAACTGCACAGATGAGAGCACGGGGTCAGGGCGCAGAGCCTGGCGGGACATCGGCCTGCTGCCCAGCAGCAGGGAGCTTTGAATCCGTGACATTTTCTCACTTTCTCGTTCATCTGTCTCGTGTGATTGTCTCGAGGAGTCAGATAATGTGCTTTAGAGCTGCACATTAAAAGTCAATAGATGCCCTCTCTATTGGTAGCCATCATCAATTGCTACATGTCACATGTTAGAGACACCATCTATTATTATTACCAGCCTCAAGGGGGACATTTCCCCCTCTCCTTGTATTTCCATGTGGAGGGTCTTCCACTAGGGTGACACCCCAGTTTCCACTACACGCCCCTGCCCCTTACTCCAGCCTCTCCCGGGAGGGGCAGCATTTTCCTGCTGAGGCAGCCTGGAGGAAGAAATCGGGTATTGGCCTCAGCCCCTTCAGGGTCCTCACAGAGAGTTAGCTGCTAACTAGCAGCTGTCTAATTCAGAGGTAAAATTTGAGGGGCCCCGCACACTGAGTCCTCTGCCTCAACCTTGCTTTTCTCAGCTGAGGTTTGGATTGCCACCCCTCCAACACCCCCATCTGCCCTATGCCTTCTCCCTGTCATTTGTTCTGTACTTGGGCGAAGATGTAACCGCCCCCTGCCCAGGCCAACACTAGCCAAAAGTGAGGTCCAGACCTTCTGCGATTTCTCACCTGCTTTTGATGTCTCCAGAGGTTTCAGGTTTGGGGGAGGGGGGGCAAAAGGAGGAAACTCTTTTTTGCGTGAAGTTCTCCAGAAGGGCGGACTGGCCCTTAGAGACACCTTGGGCCTGGGGGGTGACCTGCACCAAGGCCATTGCTCCTCAGGTAGCAGGACCTGGGGCTGGAGGGGCGTGACCCCAGGCAGGCCACTGGGCACGGATGGGGCTGGACCAGCTCGCAGAAGGTCAGCGAAGATATAGGACTTCAGTCCCAGCAGCACCGGCCACTGAATGAGGCCAACGATCTGAATACCCGAAGTGGATTTTTCTCCATCCCGAGCCTCTGCAAGGAACGAAGACCGTTGACTGGATTCCAGTCCAGTGTTGGACTTTTGACCCGTGGACACTGAGGTAACAAATGTGTGTTGTAAACTGCTGAGTTTGTAGTCATTTCTTATGACAACGATGGAAAACTAATTCCGGGAGGAGCCTGAATTGACTAGATCCCCTCAACCTGCACAGAGCCTGGTGCACAGTAGGCCTTTGCTCTTTGTCGACTTTTTTGTCATCCACTGGCTTAAGAGGTAAAGCCTGAGTGGTAAAAGCCTACCCCAGTCTCTTGGTGGTGCCCTTTCGATTCTTTTATTTTTAAATATTTATTTATTTATATTCATTTATGCATACAAGAACTGGGATGTAGGTCAGAGGTGTGGGGGTTGAGAGGATTCATCAGAGACAGAGTGGGGAGCAGAACAGGCGGATCTACTGAAACACACCGCTGAGGGGAGCAGTGGGGAGACAGGAGAGGTCTGCTGCGCCATGTGGGTCAGCTCCCTGGCCGGGGATCGAACTCAGGCAGCAGAGGCAATAGCATGATAGCACTGAGACTTAACCCCCTTGACACCAGGCCCTCAATTCTATTTCTGACTCCGCGTATGGAACTCAGAATAGAAGTTGGTTGACATCAAATTGATGGACAGTCCAACTTAAATCTCCTGTCAGGAAAACTCGTGTAAATCATTGTTTCTTTGCAGAAGATGACATGCTGAAAGAGGGGTTCCATTACCGAGGAAACTGTTTCCAGTTTCAGGAGTTTCTCACTGAAGCAAAGGAAACTGATTTGGCTTCACGAATATCTTCATCTTTCCCCACCATGATGAATGTTGCAGCTTTGTGTGAAGGTGGTGGGAGGAACACACAGTGCACTTGCTGTGCAGAAGATTCCAGACTCTGGGATCTCATGGTCTGGGAAGAATGATGTGGTGCCACACAGGAAACTGCAGTACTGAGATGGTACGGGGTGGAGAGAGCGGGCAAGGAGCTTGGCTGGCAGAAAGCATCGACCCAGTAGCCACGTCACCGGGCCTCAGCTTCCTTCATACATGAATCTCTTCTGGTTCCTTCCAGCTCTGGGCCTTGACCATACTTATACCAAAGGATTCTGACCTGGACACATATGAGGCTCTGGGGAAGCTCGGTCTGGGAATACGGCACCTAGTCATACATTATTTTAGCCAGCAGGGAATGTAAAGCTATATGTACAGCTGGTTCAGTCAGAATTTTTTAAAGCTAAATTTTAATTTTATAAAATTAAATTTATAAATTAAAAATATCATTATGTTTTTTCCCCTGGTCACTTCCAAGACCTAAGTAACTGGAAAAGCAACAAGCCCAGTGGGTCTCTAACAAAAATGTGAAATGCTGAGAAACCTTTCATCAAGTTAGCACCTGACAGCCTTCCCACGGCTCCGAGCAGAAAGGCCTGGAGCTCTTTGGAAGTCACCCGCGGCCTAGTTTGATAACAAAGAAATAGGGCAGAGAGAGCTGCGTGATTTGTACAGGGTGGGCGGGATACTCAGGGCTTGGAGCCCCGTCCTTGACCCTCGCGCTACCCAGTCTCCTCACTCCACACAACTTGGAAGGCAGCTGTCTTGGGTAGGAAAGCAACTCCGTCTTCTCGTTCCTTTTCTCTTCTTCACAGGCAGAAAGAGGCAGATGAAAATGTGGATTAGGTCCATTGTCCCTCAACATATGTTGCTATTAATAAGCGTGTTCTTTGTAGATTCATTAATCCACAGTGAGGAACCGAAAATGAGTATTTCAGATACTTAATGCGCTAGCCCGGCTGCTCTGAGAAGCAAGTCCCCCTGGACAGAGTGTTCTTTAATCTTTCTAAATGGTCTGTAATGGAACCTCTGGGCGTGCAATCAGGAACACAGTCTGTTATGACTTATTGACAAGATTTTCTAATAAAAGGCCTCATTAAAAAAGTGTTCCAGATGGCAGAACTGAAGTTTATGCTCTTACTTCCATGGTGATGTTTTGAAATGTAACTTGCAGTGGTTTTTCCTTTGTGGAGAAAAAAAAAAAAGTAAGGAGAATCTTGACAGAACTACCAATGACCTGACTTTAATATATACACATAAATACATGTGCACATGTATGTGAATGCCATTTAAAATATCTATGGTGGTTTATAATTAAATTTTGCAGACTGGTAGAACTGTTCTGAATCTTAGCTATTACCTCGTTGTCATCTATACAACCAAGTCTGAGATCTTGAGAAGGTATGTGACTTTTGCAAGGATGCACTGCAAGTTTGGAGCAAAACAACCCAAAATCCAGTTCTCCTAATCTATAGACCAATGTATTGCTCACAGAGTTAAGCTTCAGAACTGGGCCAAGATAATTCAAAGGTTGTCATAAAATTATGATATAAAAATTAACTTTTTAAGTAGTCATTGGTCAAAGGAAATCTTCATTTGTAGACGGCACAGAGGACATAAGATAAGGACACAGGCTTTGTTATCGCATTCTACTCTTGGGTTGAGGAGGCTACCTACCTCATTAAGTCACACCCTTGTCCCTGATAGAGTGGGGTTAATAAGCACACCGACGTGGATGTGAGGAGTAAGTGCTAGAAGACAGGAACACAAAGAGTATGACAGATGGAAGCTCTCATTGTTGGTATTATTGAATTGATGATTTTCATATATGGTTGGCATGCTTGACTATAGAAGAAATTTGCTTCTTTGCATGCGAGTTGATGATAAATTCCTATTAATCTGCAAATGTCATATTTCATGAAACCTGATTAAAGCCTATATTCCTTTGCCACCTAAGATCAACACCTCTTGGAGAATTGAAGACTCAAAGCAATTTGTAGAAAAGAAGACCAATTTCCTTCATCAAACATCAAATGATGATTTTCTCTGTCTATTAGGCTGTGACAAATGCAGACACAGAAATAGAGGGAGTTCCTGCCCTCCATTGGCCCACGCTGAGGGGGGCCCCACTTGGGCTAAGGTGGGTGGTGGTAGAGACACCCCTGGGGTGTCCAGATCAGGCATTAAGAGAGTGTTCATCTGGAAGGACAGAGAAAGCAATGGGGAGAGACTTCTGGAATTAGACTTATTCTGACTGGGACATATGGAAATACTTCTGAGAAGTCAGGTTTGGTTCCAGGTTTGGAGATGGTAGGTCTCCAGTAATTATTCTAGAGGCAGTCTCTAAAGTAGCTTCAACAACCCCACCTCTGGTATCCATGGCTGTGGCATTCTCTCCCTAGAATAATTTACTTCTAACGAATAGAAGTCACTTCCATGACCAGGTTACGAAAGATTCTGACGTCCACTTGGCGGAGTCTCTTCATGGCTGATATGAATTAAATAGGTTGCCTTATTGGTCAGACCCACATGACAAGAACTGGAAGGAATCTCTGGCCAATAGGCAATTAATAATCAAGGTTCTCAGTCCGACAGCCTTAAAGGAGTGGAATCCTGTTAACAAACATGGACATGGGTTTGGAAGTGGATCCTTCCTCGTAAAGCCTTTAGATTAGAACACAAACAAAGCTAACACCCTCACTGCTGTCTTGGGAGAGATCCCAACTAGCTGTGCTGATTTCTGACCTATAGACAGTGAAATAGTTAAATGTCTATTGTTTGAAGGTGCTAACTTTGTGCCAATTTGCTATGTAGCAGTAGGTGACTAACATAATTGCCTCTATGGGAAAGAGCATGCCAGCAGTGCCCACTCTGAGCAACGGTCCAGGAAGGTATTGCCTTACCCACCATTCACCTTCTGGGATTATCTGGATGAGAAGGAAAGATTAAGGTAATTTGCCCTTCCTGAGCATTGGATTTGTGGAATAGCCATCAGGGTCATTGGACTAGACCATAATATTTGTGGAGAGATGCAGCCTATATGAGTTTAGAATGATGGGCTATAACTAAATTGTGAAGGGCCCTCAATACCCAGCTAAGGATTGTGAGCTATATTGGGAGGCAATAGGGAGCCACTGAAGGTCTTGAAGCAGAGAAGTGATTTTATTAGCGTTGGGCTACTGAATATCAATCTCATGCAGTGTGCAGGACAGATTGAAAGGGGAAGACTTGGAAACATCTGCAAAATCCCTGCAAGAGGTGGCAAGGTCCTGACCTCTGACCGGAGAAGCAAACAAACAGCTCCCAGAGCAAACCATAATAGAATTCTCATTTGTGTTGAAAGTTCTCTGAACATTCCCCTGGTTTGTGATGCAGGAACTTTATCAGGTATTTATTTGACATCCAACCCATTTCCACCCCATATACAGTGACAAGCTCATATTGGAACTAGAAATAATAACAGACTTATTTTGTGGAAATGGAAGAAAATGTACCCAAGATGGAGAAAGGAGATGATAGAGCTGAGTATTGTTTTCAGTTTCCCAGAGAAGACCAATTTATAACCTTAACAAGAGTGCCAGATTTCCCAAGCTTTCCCTTCTTTGCCTCCAACGTCCTGGTCCTCAACCTAAGGCCCTCTGCTCTCTAGGGATCCCTGAAGGAGGAATGAATGATGTACCAATCCTAATATTTTAGAAACACATAAATATCCCGCAGTTACTCACCACAGGGCAACACAGCTTAGAGGGAATGACAAGTCTCTGGTTGGGGTTAGAAATATAAACAGTTCATAGTGGCAGTTCCGGATGACCAATTAGGACCCTGGCTGGAAATGTATACTTTAAATTAACAAAACTGGAAAAGCTAACTAATTACCACTTTAAAGTTAGAGGATTTTGGCAGTGGTAGCCTAATGGCATGGGCAAAGCAGGATGCAGTTCTGGCTAGACTGCTAGGCAGCTGTGTGATCCTGGATAAGTGATTTCTTAGTTAGATGTGATTTTTTTCCATCAGCAAGTTAGGGTTAATAATTGTTGCCTCTCACAATTGTTATTTTGGATTAAAAGACATAAAAATATATATTCAAGGCCCCTGGAACACCATAAAGGGTAGCTATTTTTTAAAATAACTGGAAAAAATATTTTGGCAAAAGAGCATGAAATAAAAGGCGCTGTCCATGGTTCTGAAAGGTTGATTACCATTCTTTCCTTTTCATGCCGGGGCACTGGTTCAAATGTCTTCATTTCTCTCATACTCTTTCTTCAGTCTTGAAGCCAGTTTTCTTTATGGTGTTCTTACCTTGATATAATTTTCCCTCTATCTTTTTGCTAGAGTGATCCCTTAAAGACACAGCTTTAGTCATCTCATGCCCTTGGCAAGTTCCAAACTCCTTCCTTGGCATACAAAACTCGTAAAAATAAAGCACCTTCCTGCTTCTACATCCTCATCTCCCCGCAATTCCCTCAGTTCTGTAGCCTCCATATGTATCTAGGATCCAGTCCTTTAAATTGCCATGCCCTTTTCCATGCTGTTTCTTCTGCTTTGAATGTTCTCCCTCATTCTTCATGTCTCCCTCTTTCTTCAGCTTACCACTAATTCTCTAATGCCAATTTCAAATTTGACTCTGTTGTCCAATTTTTCCACTCCCAAGGATAATTTAGCTCTACTTTCATCTTCTAAGTATCCAGAACTTGATCGTATTTCTGTAATAGGATTTATCTTTTAACTCTTCTGTCTCTTGCAGTATGCTGGGAGCTTTTTGAAGGGCTTATTCTTCTTTGCATCCTGGGCACAGGTTAGATGCTTATATCACTAGTCAATGAATAAGTGAGTGCAGTTCCTCTTCCCTGCTCAGCCCCACCCTGGCCCACTAGAGCCAAATGCATTTTTCACAACTTCCTTATTATTTCCTTGCGAACCCACTATTGTATTTTAGCTCACCATGCACCCATTTATTTTAGGTACACATCTTATTTTCCATACATTGTTCTTATTCTGTGTTCTTTATAAATGTGTGTGAAAAAGAATACAGTCACTTACAACTAACTTCTGATAGAAATAAAATGACTTAGAATTGGAATGCTGTCACTTCACAGGTAAGAAACTGAAATGAGAGAAGAAATGATTCTCCAAGTCACACGTGGTTGTTGACAGAGCCAGAATCAGGCCCGAGCATCACAGTGAGCCATCACCAGCTTCACAGGAGACAGAAATGATGCCTCCACTTAACTGATTGCATTATTTTAATATAACTATATTTTATTATTAACCACAATTAGACAAATATTGATGTGTTTGGGTTAATGACAGGACTCATGGGTAGTGAGGGTGCTTGTAGTTGAAATTTAACACCAGAAGTCAATAGGCTTTCTTATCTTTGAAAGGACCAGAGATGGATGAAGGAGACTTAATCATGTTGACTTAGCTGGACACTTATGCAGTTATGAACAATCACAGAAAGACAAATGGGCACAAAATAACAAACAAAACAAATGACATGCCTGCTTGGGAAAGGGCAGAGAATTTGAGGTCAGGCGATCTACCTGGCTTCATTCATTGCTCAGGCTTTATCCTGCCAGTTCTGTCTGACAGGGCACAGCGCTTCCCTCCCCCAAGTCAGTCTCTGAATGTGAAAACTTGCAAAAAAAAGTCCTTTTCTGGGAAGGGGTCAATTTGATAATGTGAATGACACTAGAGCTTTTGTGGTGGATGTGGTGAGACCTGTATGCATACAGTGATGTGAAGCTGTACCCTGCCCAAATTTATACAGTGTTGGAAACCAGTAGCAATCAATACAATTTTATTTAAAACATTCCTTTTCTCACCACAGAGTGAGGACATTTACGTCAATGCCACTTGCCAAGCAATGTACAAAACTTACAGGATTTACAAGATGCTGGGCAAAAATCGTTGAATCAAAGAACAACATTCACCAGCCTTTCCATACAGACCTGCAGACAGAGACACTACCCTCCCCTTAGGGTCAAAATAAGAAAGGTGCACTTGCCCTCAGCACCTCTCTCCCAACCCCACCCATGCTTCACTTTACCTTCTCCATGCTATTCCTTCTGGTTCTCCCTACTCTGACTCCACACTCTTGCCCGGGGTGAAGCCAGCATCACCTCCAGTCTGGCCCCTGCTTCTGCGTTGTCTTCCAGTCCAGACCCTCTCAAGATGCCCCACAAGCAGCGCTCCCCAGGATCTTGTTAAATGCCGGCTTTCCTTGGTGCTAGCTTGGGAAGCTGGGCTGTCTAACAAGGAGGGGCAACACTGCTGGGCCACAGAGCACACACCCAGCAAGTTCTCATCTGTCTCCTGAGTCCAGTCTTGCCCCGACCTCACAATTCACTCTTCACACTGCTCCCCAGAGTGATTTTTTCAGGACATAAGTGGGACTGTGTCACTCCAGTACTTAAAACATCCAGTGAATACACAGATTCTATGTCAGGATTCTCAGGACTGGCTGCAGATTTCTATCACTGGGAAGCTTTTATTTATTTATTTATTTTTTAAAGATTTATTTATTTATTTATTTATTTTTTTATTTATACATACAAGCTGGGGTACAGGCCAGAGGCGTGGGGCGGTGAGAGGGTTCACCAGAGACAGAGAGGGTAGCAGAACAGGCAGATCAGAAATACACTGCTGAGGGGAGCAGCGGGCGAGGCAGGAGAGGTCTGCCGCGCCATGTGGGATTCTCCCTGGTCGGGCGTCGAACTCGCGTCCGCTGCCGACAGCTCCACAGCGCAGCACTTAACCGCTGTGCCACCGGGGAGGCCCCACTGGGAAGCTTTTAAAAACTCAATGCCCAAGTCCCAGTCCAGACCAATTAATTAAAACTGTCCAGAGGAGGGACCCAGGCTTTTTCAATGGCTTTCTGGGTGAGCCTGATACAGCTCCAGGATTAATAACCCCTGGCGATGAGGGTTCTCCCGACACCAAGACTTAAAATCCAGCGTATCCTTTAACCTTCACCGTCTACCCACATAGATTTTCTAGTCCCCAGGTGATGAAGCTCTTGCCCCAGTGGGTCAATGCTTCACCTACGGTCAGCCTGTCTGCCGGTGGTCTGCACCTGACGCTGGACCAAAGTGCCCCAACACGTGATGGCTGGTTGGCCTGGAGGGCCCCAGCTCCACCAGCGCATGCGTGCACTGGCCAGTGTTTTCAGCATCTCATCTGTTTACTCCTTGAGCCCCCACGACCTTTGCTGAATTCTGGAGGGCGAGATTGTTTGGCATTTTTAACCAAGTGCTCTGATACTTGCCTGTGGTGGCGGGTGGAGAGTGACAGCACCTGATCCGTCACCGCGTCCCCGCTGCTGGCTCGGCTCACTCCTCCCTGCCCACAGCGCTAGCAGACGCCAGCTCTGAGCATCAGCGGTGCCTCCGAAAAGAGATGAGAGTCTCCAAATGTCAGGGTGCCAGTTGCTGCTGTCAGCTTTTGTGGCCCGTGATATTTTCAGGGGGAAACAATTAAGTCCCTTGGAACCTGGGAGCTCTCGTTGAGCTCAGGTGGATGGAAACAAAATGTACAGAGTGAGGTGTTTTGCAGAGCATGGGCTGGGCCCGGCTTTGGGAAGGGCACGTGACAGAAGTGGCCCAGTGTCTCCAGGGTCACGCGGGCCCGTGGCTTGCCCCAGTGGCTCCTCACTTTATAGATGAGGAAGCCGAGGAGCGGATTGATGTGACATGCCCAGGGCCACACAGATGGAAGAGCTGGGACCAGGATTAGACTGTAGCCTGATGCCATGGTCTCTCCACGGGGCAGTTGGCTTCCAGCATCTGGTACAGTGCCCTGCATGGAGAAGGGGCAGTCAACTCAGCCAGTGGATGGATGGATGGATGGATGGGTGGGTGGACGCATGGATGGGTGGATGACATTTTCCTGTCGTGCTGCCTTGGAGACAGGCTCCATCAGTCATTGGAGGCAGCACCGTGGACAGCGCATCACCTTCCCTGTCAAGGGTAGGATCCCCTTTGTAATCTGCGTTTGGAGTGACTGAGAGCCTGGGTTTAGCCTGTGGATGCTGAGTTCTGTTACAGGGAAATAGTCAGGTCCCAGTGCCACTGGTCCAACAACTCTGCTCTGGGCTCCAGTTCCTCCTCTTTGGAATGGGAGAGTTGTATGCAATTGAAATTCAGTAATACTGAGGTAAGCTTTGTACCTCAGCAACCTTTCACCTAAGGACCCAGGTATCATTAATTTCTGGATTCTACCAACAAGCAAATAGAGACACAGAGAGACCAAAACCACCCAGTTCCTAGGTGGCAATGTCCGCAGTCCCGAAGGGTGGAATGTGGCTTCCTGCTCTTGTGGGGTGCCTGGTCCAGGGCTGGGCTTCATAAAGGAAGCTTCCAGCTCTGATGAACAGCCTGGCTTGAGTTTTCTGCTTGTGCCCAGGTGGGGATCCCAGTTCTGCTGTGAACCGACTGTGTGCTCCCAGCCCCCTCCGTGGTGAGGCACCCACTCTAGCCTGTTGCCTGTCCTTGCTAAGGGACCCCTTGACAATATGTGGCACAGACTTGCTTGTGAGAATTATTTTTCTGTGGTTTCCTATAACCAGGCAGCAGATGATGGGAGCAGAAGTGGCAGTCCAGGTAGCCAGGGCTTGATGCTGAAAACAGAGGAGCAGATGACCACGCCTGGGGCCCTTACATAACCGTCCATTCTCTATGCCCTGCCCGGGGCACAGCCCCCAGTCCCGAGCCCTGCCCAGGGCCCACAGCTACCCTCACTTAGCTGTCCTACTCCCACCCCAGCTCTCCAGCTCCGCTGCCAGGTCCTCCAAGCTTCCCGCCTTCCTCCCCATCCCGTCCTTGGTATAACCCAAGCTTCCCTTGAATCATCCCTACAGTCTTTTGATGAATGGTCTGTGCTTGGTGCAACCCAGTGGTGTGGCCTCAAGAATGGGCATTTCCACCCATGTTAGGAGTTTCGCCCGCAGTCCCTCCTCTCTCCTAGGTACGCCTGGGAGCCCGCCGTGCCCAGGGAGCATCTGCTGCCTGCCCGAAGGGCAGCCGTCCCCTACTGAGGCCAGGCCCTGGTCTGGAGCCAGCCTGCCCAGTGATAGCTCTGCATCAGCCCTCATGGGGCGGCTCCTGTCCCATCCTGGCGAGCTATTAAACACCTGGGGGAGTCGGTGACACTCAGCATTTACTTCAGCTCCTGGCAGGTGGAGTACATCTGCTGGGAGAGTCGTGCGGTCCCAACGCTCCCCAGGATGGACTCTAGAAAGGAGCTGGATCCCTGGTGCCCCTCTGGCACCTGCAAGCTTGTAAAGGGGGCTCCAAAGCCTCGGGGAGGGGTGCAAGGGTCAAAGCACCAGGTTCCCAGGCTTGCTCCTCACCCCTCTGCCCAGTGTCCCTAGCATCCCCCGCCCCCATCTGCCATGTCCTCTGCCAGCCTGCTTGTGCCCAGGCTGGCCTGTCCCTGCCACGTGGGCATCAGCCTGGCCCACCCCGGACTCCCGGCTGCATCCTGGCCAGTTTCTTCCAAGAGCCTCCAGCAGGATCCTTTCCACACACACATCCCAGAGTGTCTCGGGGTGGAAGACCTTCCGTGCGTCTGCCCACAGACCAGGCTCCCGAGCAGTGTCCCCTGGGTAGTAACGGTGCCCTGGGGAGAGGCTCGTGCCCAGGCTGGACAAGGCACCGCGCACGGACTTGCAGAGCCCTTCCTGTGCCAGGGCTGCTGGGGTGCTCCACGGGAGGTGTGTGGGCACCGTGCCCAAGCTTATTGGAGAACCTCCTCTCTCTCTCTCGTGGAAGGGGCACTCACGGAGCACGGTGCGGGGGAAGCTGCCCTGAAGAGTGAAAAAGTCCAAGTTCAGGACCTTCTGGGCTTGGGTCCCGAGACCACGGAGCATCGTGAGCGTTGTATGAACAGGGGCTTTCTGCAGCCCGGAAAGCCTCCGGGGGGACTAAATGAACTTGAATTAAAGAGGAGAGGGAGGAGAGGGAAGGAACTTGAATTCAAGAGGCGGCGATCTGGTAGCACAGCTCCCGGGAAGAGGCGGCGCCCGTCTTTCTCGAGTAGCTGCTAATCCGACCCACACCCTCTGCTGTACAGGATGATGGGGCCGCGGCCCATCGGAGCGGGACAGCCACTCCCCAGCACTGGGCTAGCACAGGCCCCTAACTCCCCTTCACCAGGGACGAGGGCGCTGGGGTCGCTTATGGAGAAGCACGTTTCGGAGAGACTGGGAGGAAGTTACACCCTTGGCAGGGCTGAACCGAAAGTTTAAAGGGAGAAACACAGGAAGCCAGCACGGAGGAGCCAGAAGCGCTGGCAGCCACACTACCTGGACTGGCTGGGGGCCTGCAGCAAGGCCTTCTGGGGTAAGGCAATCGTGCCAGGCCGAGGACTAAAGCTCCCCATGAGGAAGGGTGTGTAGAACCCCCAGGGAGGTCCAACCACACTCCAGAAACTTGTCGCCTAGAAGAGCTGAAGAATCAACCAGTAGCCCAGCGGGAATTTTCCTAAGTATTAGTGCCTATTTCCACCATCTGGGAGAAGAGCCTGGGACCTGGGATGGAGCTTTGGTGATTCATGTTGTATTGGGGAGTTGTCTTAGGGCAAAGGGCAGCCCTTAGGATTGTAGTGGGGGCAGGTCAGGGGAGGGGGCTAAGCCAGGAAGCCCCTTCCGCTGACATCAACTTTCCAGCTAATTCCATGGGGAGCTGGAGACTGTGAGTTACCCCACAGAGTCGGGCCCAGTGTGAGGCAGACTGGACTTCTCTGCCCCCAAATCAATCTCTTATTGGCTGCAGGCTGCCCTGCCTCCTGGAGAGGACACACCCTTCCAGAAAAGGAGGCTTCCTCTAGCTGAAGACCCGCTCCAGAGAGGGGATGGCTGAGGCGCTTAGCAGTCAGCACTCAGAGCTTGTGGGAATGGAGGCACTGGAGAAGCGGAGGGGGAATATTGGGGTAAACAATGGCACCTGCTATGTCCAATGCCCTCTGACCACAGTGGTGGGGGCAAAGCCCAGAACTATTGTCAAAGCTCACATAACTCACGTAAATTCTGTGTCCCCAAATCAATCTCTTATGTTATCTCTGGATTTAGGGTGCTGTTGCTGCATGTACTGTATTTTCACCCGCAGACCCTCCAAGCCAGGGGGTACCCGCTGATGGATCTGGTTTTTGTCCTTGCTCAGCAGAGCCACAACTGCTGAACCTCAGGGCGTGGTGCCATATTGATTTTTCCCAAGCCTTGACACCACTGCATCTGTGGGTACACTGTAATGAATAGCTTTCCCTTTTTGCTTGTGACCGGGTGTGATTTTATTATGGTTAAAGGGGCTATTTTAAAAAACAAACAGACAGGAAATCCTCCCCCATACATTTCCCTCATGGATGAAAATACAGTCTCAAATGAATACGAATGTTGGAATCACAGAATTTAAAGCTGGAAAGGGCATCTCAGAGACCGTCTAGGGGGTATGGCGAGGGACAATTCTTTCAGCCCCAATGATAAGGCACCACAAACTTTCTTCACCCCCCTTTCCTTTGGCAGATTTTGATTGTAAGCTGCCGGTGTGAACTCTTAGTTCCTTCCCCCTATTTTATTAAACAGACACAAGTGAGCAATAAAATAGCACCCAGGATTTCCCACAATATCCTGCAGAGCCAAGCAGAGCTTCTAAGAGAATCTGAGCTCTCACCTGGGTTGGTATCATCTCGTCCCAAGGCAGACACTAGACATCTCATTAACTCCGAGAGCCTGACAGGGGCAAACGGAGACTTTCTGAGGTGTTCCGAAATATAAAAACAGCTCTTGAATCTCAATATCAACCTTCAAATACCTCTGTGACTCTGAGAATGCCCAACTGGGACTCAGTGAATATTTTCATGGTACAGATGGGGAAACTGAGGCACAGAGTGGGGGTGTGATTTCCTGAAAGCCACACCATGCAGGAGGTTGGAAGTTTTCCTGGGAACTCGGCTCTGCTCCCCAGAAGCATGTGTCCAGCAAGCTGTGGCGCCCCCCACACGTGGCAGGAGGGGCCTTCTTGAAGCTGCCCTTTTGGAAGCTTGCCCTGGCAAGCCATGGGACGTGCAAAGCCAACAGGAACATGGAAAGCTCAGGACTGACAGTTTTTAATGAGGAGAACCAGGACATTTTTCTGGGGCATCTCTTGAAGGTGATCCCTGCAGTGCTGACCGCCGATCCCTCCGTTTTTATAGCAGTCTGGTGGCAATATCAGAGCAGATAAATTTAAGTGACATATGGCGTACAATTGCAGAATTTAAACTCTAGCCAAGCACCATCATTTTTTCTGAAGGAATGACAAGCAGCTGGTTGACCTGCATTCCCGAGCCAGATTTATAGGCCCAAAAAGCTTTCTTGGCCACAAAGGCAATCAGTTCGTGATCTTCAAGACTAATGGGGCGAGTGGGCCAGTCAAGCTGGGTCCACGCATCTCTTTCCATTTAGGGGCTGGAGTGGTGCCTCTTCTCCCTGTTTCCTCTGAGTACACTGCCACACTGCTGCCATTCTCATTCAGCCACCACCCAGGTGCCATTGTCATTAACGAGCATCACCTCCGCAGGTGCAGAGACTGCTAGGAAGACTCGGGGTCATTTGAAGGACGTTGCTGAATTGGTCCCTTCTGCACATCCTGAAGTTCCATTAGAGGGACTTGATTCAATTTCATTCATTGAGGTCTAAGCTGGAAGAGACCTGAGAGAACATCTAAATGGCGTTGTCATTGTACAAATGCCAAACTGAGGCTCACGACAGGGCTGTCTCTCCTGTGGTCACAGTCGGTGACGGACAGAACTAAGACTTAGAGCTGTTGGCCGCCCCGCAGGGCTGGTTTTGCCATGCGATGTGCCCTTCCCAGCTGAACAAAAGTATAGTGGTGCCGCCAGCCGCTGCGGACAAGACACGCATCCCTGCTTGCAACACTCACTTTGTTGAGCATCCACTACGTGTGAGGCAGTGCCCCAAGCACTGACTCAGCAATGGCTCGATGAAGGCTTTGATCTCATGAAGCTTCTATTCTAGGGTGAGAGGTGAGCCGACCAATCAATAAGAAAGCAGATAACCTCAGAGTTAGAAATACTGCAAGAAAAGAACAAAGCCACGCATGAACTTAGAAATTGATGGTTCTAGGGAGGTATTTTGGAGACACTGGCCAGGAAAGACATCGGTATAGAGGTGACTTTTGAGCAGAGACCAAGTAATGGAGCAAGCCATATGAAAAGCGTTGCGGGCAAAGGGAAGAAGAGGTGCAAAGGCCCTGGGGTGAGAAGAAGCTCGGGGCATTCAGGGGTCAAGAAGAAGATCAATGTGACTAGAGTGGAAGGAGTGAGATGGGCATCTTTGGACACAAAGTTGGAGAGTTAGGTGTGGGCCATGTCTCCAATGCAGACTCTTGTGGGTTGTGATAAGACTTCTAGTTTCATCTGGAATGGATGGAGATGATCTGATTAACAGTTTTTAAAGGGCCCTCTGGTTGTTGCATGAATATTCACATAAAAGTCCCACAAAAAGCTGTTTGCTGTAGTCTAGGTGAGAACTGTGGCTGCTTTGGACTTACAATTGTTGGGATTCTGGTGTATTCTGAATGTCAAATGAACAGCTTTGCTCACGGGCTGGATGACAGTGTAAGGGAAAGAACGGAGGTCAAGGTGCAGCCGCAATTGAGCCAATGGTGGTGCCCTTGACTGAGATGAAGACACGCAGGAAGGAGTGGCCTTTTGTTGGGAGAGGTGGGTGGGCCCCAGGCTCTGTTCGGGATGCCCTAAGTCTGAGAAACCGAGGAAACAACCAAGTGGAGACACAAAAGTAGGCAACTGATGAATTGCTATGTGGGACTGCAGTTCACGGGGAGATGAAACGCATGCGCAGCTCGGGGTCCGCAAGCTCTGGGGCTGGCCCACCCCAGCCGCTGCCGGTTTCGTAAATGTGATCTCACTGAAACACAGCCCACTCACCCCTGAGCTCTGGGCCTGCTGTGCCTTTGCACCACAAACACAACAAAAACAAAAGCAAAAACAAAACAAATTCTAAAATATTTACCATCTGGCTTTTTATAGAAAGCTTGTCAGCCCTTGGTACAGCTGACAGCGGAAGCCGCGAAGTGAGAGGTGGAGAGGAAAAGAGGCACAAGGATTGCGCGCCGGAGGCTTTCAGCACTTAGAGGGCTGGACCGAGAGCTGGGATTGCCCAAGGGGGTGGGAAGGAGTGGCCAGTGGGAAAGGAAGAAATGAAGAAAGGGGGGTGACCTGGCCTGCTGGTACCTCGATCCTGGGCACCAGACTCCGGAATTGCTAGTACCTTTCTGTGGTTCAGCCGTCCAGTGCCTGGTGTTTTATTGTGACAGCCTGGCAAGCTCATTAAACAAGGCACAAGGAAAAAGACGCTTCCCTGGCTAGAAGAGAAAGATTCTTCCTTAAGTCCTTCAAAAACTTGGACTGTAGGGATGTGTGGCAAAGTGGGGTGTGGCCTCTTTAGGGTTCAGATCATTTGCAACCACTGAGCTGATGAGGGTCCCAGAAGCCAGAAGAGACTGAGACAGAGGCGGGGGCCTCCGGCCTGTGGACCAGGCGTGTTTGTGTGTGTGCGCTCACGGGTGTGCCTTCCGGGGCACGGCCTGGGGCAGGAGTGCAGGGGTTTGGGCGGTGAGAAGCTGGTGGCGGCACAGGGACAACTGTCAGGATTAGCCTGGAGCGAGGAGCTCAGGCCACATTGTGGAGATGGCTTCATGGTGGCCCCACTTCTTCAGGCTAAGTGGAGATCAGGGAGGTAGGAGCCAGGGTTTGGCCAGAATCGTCTGGGGAAGACGGTGAGCTGACGGGTAGAAATCCTGGAATTCACAGTGAACTGATAGCCCAGACGCCACAGGACATGGGGGTACAGGAGGAAGAAGCCCGCCGCCCCCTAAAGCACAGACGCTCAGGGCTTGGGTCCATGCAGGGAGGACCCGAGTTGGGGTATGGAACCCAGGAAGGCGCAGAATGGGGAGGGAGATCAGTGGAAGGCTAATCTCTGAGCTGCTTCCGTGTCCCGAACAGCCCGGAGGACACACCTCCCCGCCACACTCCCTCTCACGAGGCCCCGAAAGGGCACCGATGCTCTGACCTTGCAGGTGAGGAGAGACCGGTGCCGAGGACACGTGCCCAAAGCTGCAGATGAGAGTTGAGCCCGGAGCTTGGCGCTGCCTGCCCTGCCCCTCTGCCCCGCCCCCCACCCTGCAGCAGGCGCAGGTTGCCGGTCCAGATGGCCGTCTGCCCAGGTCCGGCGGACAAGATCCCACCCGCCCCTCTGGCACGCACAGCATTACTCCCCTGCCAGAGGGCTTCAGATGCCATCTGAGCTTCCCTGGGCTGGCAAAGGCGCAGGACTAGCAGTCAGAGATAAACGGGAGCACCTTGGTCCCGGAAAGACCTCGGGGGCTCAGACACCTGGGGTGGAGTGGGGGTGATAGGTGTGCTCAGCGTCTCTGAACTCCAACAGGCTGACCTTTCTGAACACAACTGAAGCATTGGGGGACCCCTCTTTTCAGCCAGGACCCCTCCGAGCAGAGAAGGGCACTCTCCTTCCCGTGCCTTCGGCCTGGGCATTTTGCTTTCACCTTCGGTGACCGAAGCCCTGGGGAAGCGGCTTGTTGAATTCCTGCCCCGCCCCACGTGCCCACAAGTGTGGCTGAGAGGGATGAGGGTGCTCCTGTGAGTCCCCCCGAAGTGGATGCCGCAGGAGTGTGAGAGCCCGGCCACGTGGGCGAGGCCCGAGGCCTGTCGTGGTCCGCCTGGGGGGCGCTGAGACCCCGCAGGGAGGCTGCGGCCAGCCAGGGAGGGCCACAGCCTTTGAGCGTCCCGCATCACCGCCGCCACAGCCAAGCCTCGAGGACAGTTCTGCGTCTCTGCAGTTCCAAGCCAGCCTCCCCAGGGCTCCGCGGCCGCCCTGCTCCATTCCAAGAGGCTTTTCGCTGAATTCAGCACAAAATCAAAAGGTTCTTCTTGATTGTCCTTCCTCCTCTGCGAGGGACTTGTCTGCATAGAGCAGGTTTGAGCAATTGGTTGGCCTGCAGGAGGGAGAGTCTGCAGGGAGGCCCCTGGGGCCCTGGGCTTCCAGGTAGCCCTCATTTTCAGGGCTAGTGATTTGTTGGGGAGTGGAGTCAAGGCAGTTGATTTGGGTGTACCACGTGTATTGGGGTCCCTGTCTCTCAAATCAGTTGACTCTGATCTCTTGCCTGGACGCAGCTTCTCATGTCCCCTATCCCCTCCCTGCCCGACCATGCATGTGGAGAGGCTCACAGCCTGGAACAGAACAGGAAAAGTCGCTGCAGAGCTCAGGTGTAAATGTTAGGAAGGGGCCAGGAGCCAAGGAGCAGAGGAGGATGTGTGTGGGGCAGGAAGGTGGCAGAGGAGTGGATTTTCTGAGAATCTGCTGTGTATCAGACCCTGCCCTGAGCCTGTACACCGGACCCCAAAAATAGGGTGATCCTCCTCATGCAAAATTCTGGTCTCACAGCCTTTCTGCTGGAAACCCTCTGAGGGCATTTTTGCCCTGTAGGAGAGAGACCCGACTGCGTCTTAGGCTCTGGAAGATTCCCCAGCTCTGGAGCCTCCCATTTCGCACCATCTTGCTTTCTCACAGCTGCAGTCAACCTGATGGCCAGTACAGTGAGATGCTTGCAGTTCCCCAAAGTTTCTTTCGCGCCTCTGCGCCACCATACATGCTGAGCCTCTTGATCAGGATGGCCTTTCCATGTCTCCTTCTGTGAGACAGCACCTGTGTGCTCTGTACGTGTCTCTTCTTCTGAAATCACCCCCTCTTCTTTTCCACTGTCCTGTCTCCCCCACTGCAGCTGAGCTCCCTGAGGACCAGTCTGGGCCCCATCCCTGAGCCCTGTACCCTGTGTGGCATTGAGCTCTCTGGAAACGAGCATTGTGTGACATCATCTCCAGGCCCGTTTGCAAACAGACCGGTAGGATATACCAAATTCCTTCCAGCAGTAACTCTTTTCATTCCCGGACTAGTGTTTCTCCATGAAGACACAACTACCGACCTTTCCGAGCGTCCCTGCTGGCTGGCCTGGCAGGAAGGGCGGCCCCACAGCTCTGCTTCAGACTGGGGAACACGTCCAGCACCTGGAAAGGGGATTCCTTCCCGGGCAAACTGCATCTCAGCTGCTGTGACGGGAGAGGTTCTCGGGGCTCCCAAGTCAGTGTCAGAACATGTCTGTCCTGCAAGTGGACGATTTCCACAAGTGCCGGCGTGTGGCGAGTCTCTGTCTTTCCTCCTCGAGCCCTCGTGCTCCTCCGCTCTGCCTTTTCATTTCCTGCTCCTTCTCTCCCTTCTTCTTTCATTGTCTCATCAGATTGCAACATGAAGCCTCACATTTTAATGCACTGGTCTCAGGATAATGTTACTCAAATCCTTTAAAACCACTTAAGGGGTAGGACCTCCCCCGTGGCGCAGCGGTTAGGCACCGAGCTGTGGAGCTGCTGGCAGCAGTGATGCAAGTTCGACGCCCGGCCGGGGAGATTCCCACATGGCGCAGCAGACCTCTTCTGCCTCGCCCGCTGCTCCCCTCAGCAGTGTGTTTCCATCGATCTGCCTATTCTGCTCCCCGCTCTGTCTCTGGTGAACCCTCTTGCTGCCTCACACCTCTGGTCTGCACCCCAGCATTGTATGCATAAATAAATAAATCCTTAAAAAAACACTTAAGGGGTGTTCCTAAGCTGATGCCGTGGGCAGTGATTCACTCTGAAAAACAGAGATTAAGTGTGAAATAACTTAAATAAGTCTGTGGTTATGCTTTTCTGTCACTTGGAATGATGGGCCAGATTTACTGGGCTCTCACATGGCACAAACAAGGAAGGCTGAGGTCTCCATTACGGTCGTACTCACAGGGAAGATGGTGGTGGCCTCTGCCCTCTGGACTGTGGCAAAATAGCAGCAACTCAGCAAAGAGGTGACGGTGCAGAGGGTCGGAAGTGAAACAGACCAGTGTCTGAGGCAAGATGGAGCAGAGAGGTTTGGGGGATATTTAGGTCACTCAGTTCAAGATGAGCAACCCTTTCCCTTTACAGAGAAGCAGCATGAGGGAGAATTCATTGTGCGCTCAATTATTTGCCAAGAGGAGATGGCGGACGGATGGTTCTTGCAGAAGTGACCTCATCTGCGGAGAATCACGCATGTGTGTACTCACGTTATCCAGAGCTCCGCGTGCAAAGGCGTGGCCTAGACCCGGGCCGTGAGAGCCGAGCTGGGTGAGAGGGAGGGTTTCTGGGACACCACAGCTGGGAATGGCACTGGGCATCCAAGAACCTGTCTTTGGATGGAGCCGATGGCCAGAGACCTTAGCTGTCCTGGGTCAGTGTGGACCCAGCTCTTGGGCCAATGGCCTGTTGGCACCTTCTCCTGTTGTCACGTCCAGCTCTGTCCCCACGAAGTAGGGTGAGGTGTATCCTCCGGAGGTCATGCGGGCTTAATTACTGGAAGCCACGTGTTCCGGGGGAACCGAGTCAGCTTCCGGAGTCATAAAGACCCGAGCGGGAGTCTTTTTTTTTTTTTTTTAAAGATTTATTTATTTATACATACGAGCTGGGGTACAGGCCAGAAGCATGGAGTGGCGAGAGGGTTCACCAGAGACAGAGTGGGGATCAGAACAGGCAGATCAGAAATACACTGCTGAGGGGAGCAGTGGGCAAGGGCAGGAGAGGTCTGCCGCGCCATGTGGGATTCTCCCCGGCCGGGTGTCGAACTCACAGCGAGCGCTGCCGACAGCTCCACAGCGCAGCGCTCAACCGCTGCGCTACCAGGGAGGCCCCCCAATGGAAGTTTTGACCACACGCTCATTGGCCATGATTTGGGACAATCCCCTTCGTGTGGGCATTCTCTCCCTGGGCGCAAGAGGGGGCGAGGACACCTAATGTCTGATCACGAGTCTTTAATGAGACAGTGAACCAAAGGGCACAGCCCAGGCTGGCGTGTTCATTCCCCACCGCCCCCTGCGAAGACCTGCTTCCCCAAAGGCCAGCCTCCGGGGCTGGTTCCTGGACAGGAATCTGAGAGGGAAGGAAAACGCCTGGATATAAGCCAAATAGGTGTTCCCCAGCTCGAGTGATGCGCCTCCTGGTGGCCCTCTGGTTCCCCTTGACCCACTACCTCGCTTGATTATTGGGCGTTTCAGCCTCTTGTTGGTAGATGCTGAATTATAATGCAATTAATAAAAGGAAAAGCTATTATATTAAATCATCAGGTTATCAAGAAAAGGCACTGGAGAGTTTCTTACACTAAACCTGGAGTAGCGCCAGCGTGTTAATTTTGGGGGCTGCTGTGCCCACCCCGGTCACTTCAACAGCGGGAGTGGATGGTCTCACCGTCCCGGAGCCCGCAAGTCTGAGATGAGGTAGCCGGGGGTGGTTCTCCGAGGGCCAAGGGGGCTTGCGAGCTCGTGGAGGGTGATTTGCGATCTTTGGTGAAACCCCGTCCCGTTCGCTGCCTCATTTCCCACTTGCATTCCCCCTGCGTGCGCGTCTCCAGATGTCTCCTTTTTGTAAGGACACGTTGGGTTAGGGACCACCCACCTTTCCGGGGTGGTCTCGTTTGAGCTCATTACATCCGCAGGACCCTATTTCCGAACAAGGCCTCAGTGTGAGGTGCTGGGGGCTAGACTCCAACCTCGGGGGTTGGGAGGACACAGTTCGTCGTAACAGGCCCGAACCTGAAGTTGTCTCGGTCAGGGCCATGTGGCGTGGGCTTCCTGCAAGAAATGCAATATTCTGTCCCAGGACAGCAAGTCACTCAGAATGACAAGCCCAGGATCGTTAAGAAGAGACAGTTTGGTTCAGCATCTTGTAGGTTTTAGGACAATTTCTATTAAATGAATGGCTGATGTGACGGAGGCTAGGGGTCCGAAGCCCACCTCGGGGGCCCTATGCTCACCGAGCACAAGGCGGGGCTGCAAACTTCCTCTTCAGGGTCTTCAAGACGTAAGCAGAGGAAGCTCCTGAGGGCTCAAAATCAACTTTGTGATTTTAATCTTCAACTCTCGGGGCCCCTAGACCACGCACCCAAGACCCTGGTCTCTGAGCTGACTTGCAGACATTTAGACAGGAAACCTGGCGAGCTCTGCTGCAAAAGTACTGGGCACCTGAACTAACCGGGCTGCAGATCAGGCCCCGGTGAGATGCTCAAAGGAATCGGCTAGATAGCTGGCCTCCAGGGACCTCTCCTCTTTAGGGGTCACGTCAGTATTGCTGGCTATGGTTGTTTGCACTGCTCAGCAGGACTGAAGTGGATAGCACATACCATCTGCGTTGGTGTTTCCCTGGGGATCAGAAGCAGCCTGGAGCGGTGGACAGAGCACTAGGAGAGTCAGGGAACCTAGGACTGAGGCTCGACTCTCGTCTTGGGGCAGGTGAGCTGGCAAGCTCCTTAACCTCTCTAAGCATCAGTTTTTTAATCTGCAAAATAGTGATGACTTCCACACTGGCTGATTGTAAATATCAAAGCATCTTGAAGACTTTAAGGCGTGAGACAGATGTCCTTTGTGGAGTTGGCACCCTGCCCAGATTTCTGCAAGGGGCTGGCCCCCCTTCCCCCATTCCCCAGCGGATGTGCACGTAGTCTGCTAACAGCTCACGCTTGCATCCTTTCTGGGGGACGGCCCATGGCTGCTCCGCGCTGGTTTGCCCAGAAATGCCTGGAATGTATGGTCAGACTCCCCAGGAGTGAGTGTGGCCAATAACTGACTGATAGGATGTAACCGCCTCTCTCCCCTGTCTCTGCCTGGACAACCTCCATTGTGCAATTCAAACTCCAGAGCTTTCCTTGTGGGAGCCAATCAAGGCCAGACTCCTTGGTTTGCCTAGCTTCTCCCCTTTCCAATTCCACATTCCTCACTCCCTTATAGGTTTGTCCTGAGAACCCTCCCTCGTTAAATTCCTCACTCAGTGATCTCCATCTTGGGCTGCATTTCCAGAGAATCGGACCCAGGACCAGACGCTCTGCTTGGTATTTTCATCTTGCATTATTTTCTCTTGCAGGGATGACACCTGACCTGATTTGACTCTGAGATCTTTACGCCCACTCTTTACACCACCGGGGATTGTCAGCTGGCTGGCTCCTTCTTGTCATTCAGATCTCAGCTTAAATGTCACCTGTGCGGAGAAGCCTTCCTAGGACGTGATGTAAAGTGGTCATTTAAATTCCCTGCCGAGCTCTCGGCACTCGCCTCTAGCTGAGCTTCTCTTCATTTATTATCCCCCCACCCTCCCCCCTTCCCCTCCGGTAAGTGAGCTTCAGTTTTCATCTCCGACACAGCACTATTGGACTGAACACTCTCTGAGGACCCCTCTCGCTTTGGTGTTCCACTTTCTGTACTTGAAATCAAACACAGTTAACATTTCAATTAAAAAGCAGACAAAACAGATCTTGGCAGGGCCTGGCCACCGCCCACATAACTCGGCGTGATCTGGTCCTCTCTCTGGCTGTTTCCTTCCCTGTAACCCAGAGGAAGGGAGAGGTCACCTCCCCCTCTCAGCCCTGTGTTGTTGGTGGCATTTAATAGCTGTTGCTTCTGGTACCCAAGGACACACGGCTCCTGCAGAATTGCTTGTGTCAAACCTTCTTTGTTTTTTGTCTTCTCTTTAAAGCAGTTGCAGTTGGCTGACACAAGGGCACAAAGATGCCTTTTTATTATTTTGCTGAGTGCTCCAGGCTTCGTTTTATTTCCTTTATACCTGTGTCCCTCAAGCCCCATCCCTTCCTGTCACAGATGCTGAAAAGAAACCTGTTTCTCCTTGCTTTGTAGGAAGCAAGCTTTCTACGAAGCATGGAGAACTCGGGGAAACAATGAGATAGTCTCACTCTCAAGGCACTCAGGCCACAGGACACCCTAAGTGACTATGATTATAACACAGTGCAGGTATCCATCCATCCATTCATTCGTTTATTCACACGTTGCTGCAGCAAATATTTTAGTGAGTGAACAAAATAGTGAACAAAATCAAAGTGCCCGCCTTTGTGGAGCTTACGTTCATGTGTCACCTGCTCTTAAAGAGGTTTCACAGTGTTCTCTAGCTGAAGAGAGAATAGCGAGCTCTGTTCAGATGTCTTGGAAGCCAGAAGTAATCCTAAATATATACGCCCCTATTTGAAGTAAAAAATGATAGAGTTGAAAGCAGAAAAAGACAAATTTTAAATTATCATTGGAGAACCCTACATTTATCTCTCAATAACTAATATAACTGGATAGAAAGTTAGCAAGGGCATAGAAGAAGTCGGTATCATCAACACAGATCTAATTGGCACTTACAGAACACATCACCCAGCAAGAGCAGAACAGGCCTTTCTTCCATCACTCAAAGAACAAATAGCAAGATAGACCATATCTTGGACTGCAAAACAAACCTCAATAAATTTAAAAGAAATTAAAACATACAAAGTATATTCTCCAACCATAATGGAATTAAACTAGAGATAAATTACAGAAAGAAGAAAAACATCTGGAAACTAAAAAAAAAAAAAAAATCCTAAATAATCCATAGTTCAAAAGGAAAGCCTTAAGGGAAATTACAAAAATCATTGAATGAAAATGAAAATATAACATAACAAAATTGGTGGGACATAGATGAAGAAGAGGGAAAGTTAGGGCATTAAATTCATATATTAGAAAAGAGAGAAAGCATCCAATCAATTATGTAAGCACCCTCCATCAAGAAACTAGAAAAAGGAAGTAAAATAAACTGAAAGCAAGCAGAAAAACGGAAATAATAAATGGAGCAGAAATTGATAAAATTGAGAATAGAAAATAATACCGATAAATCAAGGAAACAGAGTTGGCTGATTCTTTGAAAAGATTCATAAAGTTGACAACTGCTAACAAAACTTACAAAGAAAAAAACCAGAGAAGACACAAATGATCACTACCAGGAATTTTTTTTCTCCTTTTTTTTAATTGTTATTTATGTCTTTTACATTTTGTATTCCCCTTGGGCAGCCCACCACCAATTCACCCGTGATCCATCTCCATGGTCCCCTGTATTCTCCTCTATTCCATTTTGTGCCCTTATCCTCCCCCCCCCACCCCCCAAGTGTCTGTCTCCCACCCGGCCTCCCTGTAGTCCTGTTATAAGTGAAACCATTCGATATTTTTCTTTTTCTTTCTGGCTTATTTCACTGAGTATGATTCCCTCTAATTCCATCCATGTCGCTGCAAATTGCATGTGTTTATCTTCTTTCCATGCTGAATAGTATTCCATTGTGTATATGTACCACATCTTCTGGATCCAATCATTTATTTTTGGACATCTGGGTTGCTTCCATACCTTTGTTATTGTGAATAGTGCCGCAATGAACATACGGGTGCATGTATCCTTTCGGATTAGTGTTTTTGTGTCCTTTGGGTAAATTCCCAAAAGTGGTATTGCTGGGTCGTATGGGAGCTCCATGTTTAGCAATTTGAGGAATCGCCATACAGCTTTCCATAGTGGTTGGACCAGTTTGCATTCCCACCAGCAGTGTAGAAGAGTTCCTTTTTCTCCACATCCTTTCCAGCATTTGTTGTTGCCTGTATTTTTAATGTGTGC
>PVIJ01015450.1:0-36482 GCA_004024925.1 Scalopus aquaticus
CCCGGGCAGGGAGCGCAGCGACAGGCGAGAGGGAGGGAAGCGGAAATTTAAAAGTGAAGATGCAGATAACGCAGCCTGGAGACGGGAACCCGGGTGGGGGGGGCGGGGGAAAAAGGGGGAGGAGAGCGAAGCAGTGACGGGGGGCGGGTATGCGCGGAAAGGTGGGGGCTGTGGCCCCGGGGGTCCGAGGTGGGGCCAGGCACCCGCCCCATCACTGTTTGCTGAGAGTCAGGGAGGCGGAAAAGAAACGCTCTCCCGACCCCTATCAGAGCACGAGGCCCAGGCCCATCCCCCGCGCGTCTCCCCGGCTGCGGGGCGCGGGGGGCTGCTGAGTGCGCTTGGCTGCCACACTGCGCGTTAGACTTTATTGCGATGGGGAGATAAGAGGGGCGGGGGCCGGGGCCGGGGGCCGAGGCGGCAGTGCTGTAATTAAAACGGAAATTGCGGCCCCTGCCCGCGCGCGGGCCGGAGGGTTCCAAGCAGCCGGGTAGCTGGGAGCGTAGCTCCAGGACACCCTCCATGCGACCCCCCCCCACCACCACACCCGGGCTGCCCCCTCCCGCCAGGCCCTGCCGGACCCGGAGCCGTCTTCTTCTCCCCGTCACCCGCGGTCGCCTCGGGCGGGGATCGGTGCCCCGGAGCGCAAAGCCTGACGCGTCCCCCTCTTTCATTCCCCCCCCCCACTCCCACCGCCCAGTCCCTGGCGGCGATGAGACAGAGCGGCGCCTCCCAGCCCCTGCTGATCAACATGTACCTGCCAGGTACCAGGGGCCAGCCGGGGGCTGGAGGCACCAGGGCCCGGGGCGGGAAGTCAGGCTCAGGCACGGGAAGGGGATGTACGAGTCCAAGGGAAGGGGGGCGCGGCCCAGAGACTCTAATTGCTGGGAGCACTGAGCAATCTGGGGCATTAGGGAACCTTGAAGGCAGATGGAGAGCTTTGAGACTTTAGTGTGGATCTAAAGGTCTCGAAGTGAGTAGATTGGGTAGCCGGGAGGCCGAGGGCACAGGTACCGGGGCTGAAAGAGCCTGGGAGTCGGGTCTCTGGTTTGGCGGGCGCCTCGGTGAGCGGGCAGTGTTGGGAGGCTGGTCCGCTGGGCGTCGCCCCAGCGCCCTCGTGGCTCCTCACCTCGGTCCTCCGAGTGTTCCTACCGTCCTAGCCCTCCCGGCGCGGTCCTCTGCTCTCGGATGGGCTCCGCGCAATCCGGCTCGGCTGGCGCAAAACTCGCTCGGCTTTATAAGGCTCCCGCCGGCCCGTTCGGAAAGCGGATTTCCTTTTTCCTGGACGCGTTTCCTGACTTGGGCGTTATGGAGGGGCTCTGCGCGGTGCGCTCCCGGGTTAGGCTCCAGGAGGAGGAGCCGGACGGTTCGGGTCCCCATTCTCACACCCGGGAACCAAGGCACTCCCAGCCCCCCAAGCCTTGTCCCGGGGCCCGTTGCATCAAGCCCACAACCTCCTGCCCGGGCGCCTGACTCTTCTTCTGCTACTACAGATCCCGTCGGAGACGGTCTCTTCAAGGAAGGGAAGAGCCCTGGTTGGGGGCCGCTGAGTCCTGCAGTACAGAAAGGTGAGCTGGCCAGCAAGTGGACGGGTGGAGACAAAGACAGTGGACAGGGTCTGAGGCACCCATTTAGAAGGACCGTCCCAGATAGAGGGTCCGCAGCATGATTGGGTGCGAATCTGGGGGTAAATTTTACTTGGTGTTTGGTCCTACATTTTCCAAGTCCCAGGGCTGGCCTGGGCGGCCAGGGCAGCTGGAGAGGCTCCTGGAGCCTGGTCCCTATGGACTGCAAATAGTTCGCTGCTGTGGGCTGGGGGCTTAGACTCTGGCAGCAGGAGAGCGAGGGCACAGCACTGCCCAGTAAATGGACAGGAGAATTCCACCCTGGCCGCTCCGGACAGGGCCACCACTTGCACCAGGGCCGGTGCCCTGCCACACTAGTCCATCACTGACACCACCCAAAGTCTGCTGGGTCAATGCAGTTGCTTCCCAGGTTCACCACCGCTGCTCTGCAGGGGGGTAAATTATTCTAGGCGCTGCCCTCTTGACTGAATCCTAGCTGGCCCTCCAGGCAAAGCCTCCCCGCAGCCCCTGATCTTGTTGGTATCCTAGACCTCAACGAGTTACAGTAGCCACAAAAATAGAGTCGGCAACTGCTTTACCCAGAAGAAAATATGAAGTCAAACAGGAAGAGATGTCCAAGCCACCGAGGTTGCTCAGCCATAAGTGCCACTGCACATTTTTAATCCAAACCTTCCCCTGCTTTCGATCCTAAAATTTGATATTCCTGACTTGGAGCCCGGAAGCGCCTTGTCGGGCTTGTATGGAGGAGTTGGGGATGAAATTAAGTGGAGGGCTGTGTCTGGGGCTGAATAGTCGAAAAAGGGAGAGAGCTTCATTAGGTTTGATTTAAGCAATAATCAGATGACTTTAAAGAAAAACCATCTTATTCTAAAAGAGAGTTGTGGGAATAATTCTATCAAGTTTTTTTTCTCAAGGGGGCTGGGAGAAATCTCAGTCACATCTAAAGCTTCAAGATGGGGGAGAAGGTGAGGAGGAGGGGTCCCACTCTCACCACCCACACTCTGGGGGAAATCTTACTTTCAACAATCCCAAAATGAAGAGGGGCAAAGAACTGGTAGTCTGACCAGAGATGAGAGGAAGCAGGGAACCATGCCCGCTAGTTTCCGGGTCCAATTCCTATTCTCAGAGCTGTGCTTCCTATTCTCAGAGCAGACCTTCTTGCTCCAGGAATCCCGTCTGTTCCGAAGGAAATAAAAAGGCCAACCCGTGTAGAGCCAGCTCAGTGCTGCAAGTCACCAGGCAGAGGGGTGGATGGGGAACTTCAGAGCTCTCACACTTAGGGGGGCCAGGGCTCCCATTCCAGCCCCCACCTCTCCTCCCTCTCAGCTGGTCCCCTGTAGGCCTTGGGGGCTGTGTCTTGTCCTGTGGGAAGGTGGTCCTGCTGCACTCCTGTCTTCCTTCTGGATCTTCTGGATGTGGTCCAGAAACGGCAGTCCAGCCACCTGGGCTGGGTACTCAGTGCCGTGGTGGTGCAGGTTCTGTCTGAATAAGGGCGCCGGCTTCCCCCAGTTCTCACAAAGCCTGGCGACGGAGGAGCGAGTAGTCCTGAGTGGGAGGTTTTTGCATTGGGCAAAGCGCGGTAAGGGCCAGAGAGGGCTCTGCGGACTGACTCCTCCCTGGCCAGCCGCTCCAGCTGTGCCCAGCTACACAGCTGGACAAGCCTTTTCCCTCTTTGACACCGGTTCCCTCTCCTGCCCCACCGATACCCGCACGTCAAGCCTCCCCCAACCCGCCCCGGCTGACTGCCCTCCTTCCCACAGGCAGCGGGCAGATCCAGCTGTGGCAGTTTTTGTTGGAGCTGCTGGCTGACCGCGCGAACGCCGGCTGCATCGCGTGGGAAGGGGGTCACGGCGAGTTCAAGCTCACCGACCCGGACGAGGTAGCGCGGCGCTGGGGCGAGCGCAAGAGCAAGCCCAACATGAACTACGACAAACTAAGCCGCGCGCTGCGCTACTACTACGACAAGAACATCATGAGCAAGGTGCACGGCAAGCGCTACGCCTACCGCTTCGACTTCCAAGGCCTGGCGCAGGCCTGCCAGCCGCCCCCGGCGCACGCCCACGCCGCGGCCGCCGCGGCCGCCGCGGCCGCAGCCGCCCAGGACGGAGCGCTCTACAAGCTGCCCGCCGGCCTCGCCCCGCTGCCCTTCCCCGGCCTCTCCAAACTCAACCTCATGGCCGCCTCGGCGGGCGTCGCGCCCGCCGGCTTCTCCTACTGGCCGGGCCCGGGCCCCGCCGCCACCGCCGCCGCCACCGCCGCGCTCTACCCCAGCCCGGGCTTGCAGCCCCCGCCGGGGCCCTTTGGCGCTGTAGCCGCCGCCTCGCACTTGGGGGGTCATTACCGCTAGAGGGGCGGCCGGGTGTCGCGCGGCCTCTCCCAGACACCCAGACAGAACCTGGCTCAGTCCTATCCACGTCCCGGAAAGCGGACCGGAGCCTCCCCTGCCATTTCTTTGACCTCAAATTTTACTCCATCCGCTGCACCCAGCCCCCCCCCCGGGGGGAGGGGAGTAAGTCTCTTCAATCTTCCAGTAACCCCGAATTTGGCCTGCCTCATGCCCCTCAACCGCGGGAGAGGGTGACTGTGGCCTCCCCTCCCATCCCCTTGTCCTTTAATCTCCATTTTCTTCCAGACCGCAGGGCCTCCCGTCTTGCTTTCCCTCCCACCGGCACTTCAGCCTTGCTCCTCAAGCCCCTCCATCACTCCCGCAGTCTTTCGAATTCCAAATCTTTTCTCGCTGTGGCTTTTGTTTTTTTTTGTTTGTTTGTTTGTTTGTTTTTTTGTTTGTTGTCTCCACCGCGAGTTGACCCACCCCAGTGCGGTGGTGGCCACAAACGGCACGTGCTACCTGCGCCTTCGGGACCTCAGCAGGCGTGATAAGGGCCACTTGCCCTCCGGACACAACAGGTCTCTTCCACCTCCTCCTGTCCACCCCACCCTCTCGCAGGATGGCCTGATCTGGCCTGATCTATGTTCTTTCAGATCCATTAAAGCTGCCAAATTCCCTCTGCCTCCTCTTTGGGTTCTTTGCTGCTCTAGAACCTTTGGAAGGGGAGCTGGGCAGGGGAGGGAGTTGCCCAGCTCAGGCCGGAGCAGAAAGCCTGCCAAGGAAGAGTTGGAGAGACGAGGGCAAAGGAGCTTACACTAGAGGGGAGTCAGGGGGTGGCGGCTCAGCCTAAGAGGTAGGGGCCCTGCAGCGCCCCCACAGCCCAAACGCGCAGTGCCTCCGCCCAGCTCCCCCACGCCAACCAGACTTCCGTCATAACAAGCACGTGCTTCCCGCCTTCTCCCATCTCATCCGTGCCCCTCACCTGGTCCCAGCACCCATCCCACCCTGTCTCACTTTCACACTATCTCTACCTTTCTGAGGGGCTCCATTTCATTCCTTAATCCACCTCCCTTCTCCACATCCTTGCCTCACTCCGACTTTCTCTCGCCACACTCACAAACTGCCCCTTGCCCCCACGTTCTTTTCTCAAGATTTTCAAAAGGAGGGAACACACCCCTGCCCCTAGCAACCCCCACCCCTCCCCGCGCACCCTCCACAGCGCCCCTCCTTTGGAGCCTGGAGCCTGCAGTTCCCGGTCCTGGCTAATTTCAGCCCCCTCCTTCTCGCGGGTGGCGCGCGCCCTCTGCTGGTAGGAAGAGGATAGGCCAGAGCCAGGTTTTACAACTAAGACGGGGGAGGCTTTGGTGGAACTTCAGGTAGTGGATGAACTGAAGCTTCCAGGCTTCCTTTGGCCTTCAGAGCGAAGGGTGAAAGGAAGCAGCCCGGCCTTGCATCTGGCCTGGCTTCAGGAAGTCGGGGAAGTGGGCCAAGCGGGTCATTCTCAGGCTGGACCCTGTTGGTTACTACCTATTCTGTATCTTGTGCCCATGGGGTTGCTGGCTCTTGTGCTCTCTCTATGCCTCCTGCAAACTCGTTGGCAGGAAAATGGCCTCAAAAAAGTTCCCTTACGCGGAAACAACACATGCTGAGGGGAAGGGGAAGACAAGGCGCCTGAAATGATATCGGGAATGAGAGGGGAACACCCAGGCTGCCAGGCACGCCTCTGGCTCCCCTTTCTCCAAGGTCTTGGGGGAAAAGCAGGCTCTCCCTGCGCAAAGCTTCCTTGTTTGTTGGTGGGAGAACACCTAGGCTCCTGCAAGCAGTGGAGGAGATTACTCTGCACCGGTGGGGTGACCCAGGATGAAAGCAGGACAGAAAAGTGAGTGCGCAGCCTGACGCCCTTCCCAGGAAAGCTGATGCATTTATCCGGCCCCACCACGGGAAGAGTCTTTATTCCTTTTCATTTGAATTTCACTTATTTTTCTTCATTTTTCATATAACACATACTCAGCTTAGATAATTTGGAAAACACACATATAAGGCCTCCATTAAATATTAGCTGGATGAAGAGTATATGGAGAAATCATCAATAGTCCCATTACACCTATTTTCCCATTATAATCTCTTCCCTTTCCCTTATGCTTCAGTCACTTAACCTTCCGCCATAGCATGCTGCAAGCCATTATGCCCCATAGACCTCATGGGGTAGAAGGGTGGGCTCATGTATTCCACAGAGCAGATGACTCAGGGGAGGAGTCCAACCCAGTGAGGATCTTAGGGACTTGGAGGGAGAAGCAAAGGACTTCTATGCACGGGGCAGGAAGCTGGGAGGACGAAGGAATGCCCTGGGAGACAGAATCAGGATTCAGAAAGATCTAGGTAGCTAAGTATTATGACTGAACATAACAGGTGAAATTCCCTGGCAAAGAGTACAATGCCCTATCGTTAGATCTTTAAATGAAATGACAGAAGGCCAGAGTGTGAGCGAGGGTGGGGTCAGTAGAACCTGTGTATGAATTAGTGGAGTCTTGGTCAATGCAATGTTTTGGGGTTTTTTTTAGAATTTTTTTAAAAAAGATTTATTTATTTATACATACAAGCTGGGGTTACAGGCCAGAGGCGTGGGGCAGTGAGAGGGCTCACCAGAGACAGAGTGGGGAGCAGAACAGGAAGATCAGAAATACACTGCTGAGGGGAGCAGCAGGCGAGGCAAGAGAGGTCTGCTGCGCCATGTGGGATTCTCCCCGGATGAACTCGCATCGCGTGCTGCCGATAGCGCCACAGCACAGCGCTCAACCGCTGCGCCACCAGGGCAATACAATGTTAAATGGGAATCTGTAGGGTGAATACAGGAAATTTATTGTAAGCTGAGAATGCACTGATGGAGCAGTGCCACCTAGGACAATGGAAATGACCCCCTGGATATAGGGATTGTGTCCCCAGCATATTGTACAAGGTATTGAAGAGCATACAGAGTAGCGGGCCAAGAAACTGTTAGAGGAATAGGCCTGGGTTCTGCCACCTGTCACTACCAAAAAGCCAATAGCAGATATAATTGAACCTGTAAGCACTTTTATTTTCCAGATCACTGGCCAAGGATCTGAGAGAACAGTGGACATAGCACCCTGAAGGGACTGTCTGACATCTCATCTCTAGTTGGCTGTTTTATAGTGAGTTGAACAAAAGCAGTTATTCATAGTTGAATCAGTTTATCAGAACAGCCCATCACAATTGATATTCTTAGTATTTGCCACATTCAACCCTGAGAGTTTGCTATCAGCTTCCTGAGTATCTTGACCGTGGTACATCCTGGCCTGGTTGGTTAATTTTTGATGGTGTGACTGTCCAGCACTCATTTGGGCATCATCGGGGCAAGAATCACAGTTCCAAGCAAGAGTTTTAGTTTAAAGAAAACAGATCATTAGTCACAGAATGTGTCCGTGCTCTGTGTGTACACAGCCTTCTATGCTAGGTGTGGTGCCCTCCGCTTCCTCCCAGCTCCCTATCAAAATGAAAAGGAAGAAAACCAGAGAACCAATAGTAGTGGATGTGAACTCTGAAAGACAAATGGGGGCAGTAGAGTGGGAGCTGTCCTCCATTATTCAAAGAGCCAGAACACCTGGGTATGTGACACTGAAGATGATACTGGACAAGTAGAAGGAAGTTACAGCAAGACAGGTCAGCTTGATTTTATGGGAACCACCTGCCATGGGATGTCATAAGGCATGCTTTGTCACTGGAGTGTTCAGGAGACCCTTCTTCAGGGAGGTTGTGATACCAGGAAAAATGGAACTTCAAAGTTGCCAAAGGCAGTGCCCAAATTGCTTACTGGTTACTATTTTGGTTCTGCACCCACGCGCACAATTGCAAGACTACTCGGGCTTAGGGAACAATAACAATGGGATTTATTTAACAAACAGGGAAAAGCAAAGAATTACTAAAGTCAACATATGGCCATTTACCTCACTTAAAGCAATGTCCAGTCTGTTAAATCCCAGAAAAGTAACAAAGTTGGCGTCTTCCCACCACTGCTGAGGTGGAGTTCCTCTTCCAAACAATAGGCCACATTTCCAAAATGGCGTCTTCCTTCTTCTGCAGACGTGCAACAATCAGACTGTAGGCCAGGTTCCAACTCATGAGGGTGACACAGAACACAACTGGAGATGGTCCCGGAACTCCCATGATGCCCCAGCACAGCACCAGGCCAACAACACTGTAAACAGCAACTACAGCAGCCAGATGGCCCAACAGACTGCACTCACTCATTTTAGGAAGGCACCCACTTCGGGCCTCTGCCTTCTTCCTTCAGCTGCAGTAAAGACAAAACTGGGAGTAGTTTCTGTCGCTCGGCTACTTGCAAAGCCTCTAAAGTCGCTGGCCCCAAAGTCACTGAAGATTCCAAAAACACTCGATCTATATCCCAGCAGCTCAAAACTTCCGGTGTCTGATTTCCAAACTCTCAATCTTGGCAGCTACATTTTCTGCCGCTTCTTTTCCTACATCATGGCAGTTGCTTCCTCTATTCCTTCAGCACGGCAACCACCTCTTCCATTCTACATCATGGTGACTGAATTCTCCTTCTCCTTCAGTCCCTTTTATATCTCATCAGACTCTCCACCCCCCAAATTGCAAACTTAGCAGCTTTTTCCCTGGGGCTATTCATTCTCATCATCAAACCCCTGCAGGGGGCACCATATTTACTGGACTTTGGACTCAGCCTCCTTACAGTTGGAGGGGACATGGGCAGTGACTATAAGTCCTGCCGGTGAGTTGGTAAAGGGGGGAGTTTGGGCATCACTGGGCAGCTGGGGAGGTGCTGTTAGATCAGGGGGTCTTCTTACTATAAAATCACACCCTTAAATTCACTCTTCCCCTCCTTTCTTCCTGTACACAGGGCTAATAGGGGAAACTAAGTTATAAGACTGGGAACCAGAAAACCTGGTTCCAGTCCCAGCTTGGCGACCTGCAGATAATCACGTCTCTTCTCTGGGATGGCATTTACTGGGGTCTTGGGACGTCTCTATTCCACAAAACCCTGAGAAACCACACGCCCACTGTACTCAGTTTCCTGATAATCCAGGCTGTCCTCATTGACCCTTACCCCCTTGGCTCTTGACCCTCCCACCGATGTTGCTTCCCTCTCCCATTCCAGGGCCCAACCCCTCCTGCATTCCCTGGGGTTCTGAGCCTTTTCTCTATCTCCTCATTCATGTCACTGGTGAAGATATGGCTCACTTCCCTGCCCTGCCCCCATACGCTTGTTCTACAGAGTTTACCAAATGCTTTCACATCCATTGTTTTATTGATCCCCCTCCAAGGTCAGGGAGGAAGACAGGGCAGGAATTGGAGGATAAGTAAACCAAAGCCCAGGATATTTAGAGACTTGGACAAAGCTCAGGGCTTGTTCTAGGACCTTCGTCTTCTAATTCCTCTCCAAGGCCTGTTGCCAGTACTGAGTGATTTTCTATAGTCCCCAGTGGCCCTTTAAGTAGGATCACTGCCCCCAGGATTACACAGGCCCACGTCCCCTCCAGTCATAAGAACAAGCTCCACTTGCTTGCACTTGTGGATGGAACTCACATGGACATGAGGACATCGGTGCCTCTGCGCCCTGAGACCTGCAGGCACAGAGCACCAATGCCATCGAGGGCACTGCGTGACAGGGGATTTCTCACTCCTTAGCTCAGACATAAACAGTCAAAATGGGAGCTGGGATGTGCTTTCCTCAGCGCCTTCTGCTCTTACAGACTTCATCTTCTCTTCAACTGGTCTTTAAAATGCACCTAACTTCAGCTTGTTCCTTCACCTGTTTGTAATTCATAACACGTAGACCTGCCCCTAAGGACTATGTGCCCTAACCCCCGCTGTACCTGACTGTGTGCCAGTCTCTGCCTTATGCTAATGCTTTACATGAAGGATCTCCTTTGACCTTGCCGCAAATGTACCAGGTGGGGTTGTTACCTCTATTTTCAGAGGAGGAAACTGAGGCTTGGAGAAGTGGCCCAGGTTGTGACCGTAGAGCTTAAGTCCTCACCATCACACTGGATATCCTCCTGGGCCACCTGAGAACTGCTTCTTCCTGTAGCTGCGAGCTACTGCGGGCCGTGGCAGGTGTACCCTGCGTAACAGTCTCATCGTACTGGGAGACGGCTAGTTTATTAAGGACAAACTGATTTCTTGTCTTCTGAGTGTTCTTATTCAGAGTACTCACCTGATAAAGAACAAATCAGACTGGTTTGTTGCCCCATTCTCTTTGCAAGCTTTCACTTGCCTAGTTGTGTTCCCACAAACGTGGAGTAGATCACTATACTCTGGGGAGGGGGTGAGTCTGACTGGTTCTTGACTTGAGGGGTGTTTCCTGCCTCGGTCTGGCTGGTGGGATTTCTCCCATGTCCTGGTATGGTGGGACTCCCATAGAAGTAGCCCAATGTCCTATTGACTGTGATTTTTTCCTATTTCTGAGAATTCTCTCCCACTGGATACTGTCTGCTATTTCCTTCTTTCCTCTCTTTATAAACAAAAAGTAATACAGCACGATGGTTAGGAGCAAGAGCTCTGGACGAGGACCTCCTGGGTTCAAAGCGGGCCCCGACACAAGCCGTGTGACTTCAAGCAAGTTCCTTTACTTCTTTTTGCCTAAATTAACCTCATTGTTGAAATGGATATGGCAGTAACAGAACCTACCCCATCGGACTGAAGAGTCAATGATTATATAAGTATCTTGGTATAATGAACAGTGTTTTCTATTATTGGACCCACAAAAACAGCCCCTAAAGCAGGCTTTGCCTCTTCTCCCTCTAGCCCTACTCGATGCCTTCCACGTGCCCTGGGAAGGAACTCGAATGATCACACCTACTTTTCCAGGCCAGTTCTGGGCCCACCCTCTTGACTGGTCAGCCCCCTCTCAGGGCATCCGCCACGTCTTTACGGATTGACAGGAGGAGGCGCTGAATTTAGAATTATAGGATCTCAGCTAGTTGCCAGATGGGTGACTTGGGGAGTGTAGCCACATCATTGTGGGGCCTAGTTTTCTCCTCTAAAATGTGAATGAGGGCCTCCCTGGTGGCACAAGGGGTCAAGTCTCAGCCTATGAAGCTATTGGCATCCACTGCAGCACGAGTTCTATCCCCAGCCAGGGAGCTTCCCACATGGCGCTGCAGACCTCTCCTGCCTCACCCGCTGCTCCCCTCAGCAGTGTATTCCAGTCGATCCTCCTGTTCTGCTCCCCACTCTGTCTCTGGTGAACTTCTCACCGCGCCCCCACCCCCACCTCTGGCCTACACTCCAGCTCTTTGTGCATAAATAAATCTTGTAAAAAAATAAAATGTGGATGATAGTAATGTTTGCTTCCTATGGTTATTGTGGGAATTAAATAAAAATGATATTAACAATTGTACTTAATTTCCTTCTTACACTTAATAACACCCCACTAATATCCTAATATGATTTTTCTCAAGTGGTAGACATGGCCTCTTTCCCCCTAGGTTGCAAGTTTCTTATTTCACATAGGGCAGCTGCCACTGTGAAGTGGTGTCCCAACCAGAGGCTACTTTTCCAGTTCTCTTGGTAGGGCCTTCTGACTTGTTTTTGTCATCAAAGTATGGATGGAAACAATAACCTGTGTTGTCTCTAAGCCAAAGCATTTAGAAGAGGATGTGCCTTCTCCATGCTGTTTCCCTCTCTGTTCTTTGATTCAGAGGGGCACAATTCCAAAGTAAAGGAAGAGTGCGTATGAAAGGTTACTGTTCCCTAAACCCTCACATGGAGAGAAGTCATCCATCAACATGCATTGGACTATTGCGTGGTATTTGGAGGTCTTCTTGTTACAGCAATTAAGATTACCATTTGTGATGTCACCCAAATCACATTCAATCTTTCCAACAGTCCTCTGAAGTAGACATTATGATTTATCTCCCATTTTACAGATGAGGAAACTGAGGCACAAACAGTTTACATTTAAAGTCACACAGTGAGACTGTTGGTGGGACTGCAAACTGGTCCAACCTGTATGGAAAGCTGTATGGCAGTTTCTCAAACAACTAAAAATGAGCTTCCATATGACCCAGCAATTCCACTCCTAAGAATATAGCCAAAGGACACAAAAATATTAATCCAAAAGTTCACACACACACCTATGTTTATTGCAGCACTATTTACAATAGCTAAAACATGGAAACAACCCAAATGCCCCCAAATTGATGACTGGATCAAGAAGATGTGGTACATGTATACAGTGGATTACTATTCAGCAATCAAAAATGATAAACTAATACAATTCTCAGCAACATGGATGGAGCTAGAAGGGATCACGCTCACTGAAATAAGCCAAAGGAAAAAGAAAACTATCTAGTGGTATCGCTTATAGGAGGACTATAAGAGAGCCAAACGAGAAATCAGAAGGAGAAAATAGCACATAAAACATAAAAAAAGGCAAAAACTAGCAGGCAACCACAAATAAGAGACATTCTGCAGGGGAAGGGGAGGAAGAGAGACCAAAATAAAGGAGAAAAGAGCACAAGGGACTCTGGTGATGGTTCACGGGTGAATTGGTGGTGGGAAACCTATGGGAGATACACAATAATGTAAAGGATATAAATTAAATTTAAAAAATTAAAAAATAAAGTCACATAGTAAGAAAGGGCAGAGCAGAAGCTGAACCTAATCTGATTTTTCTTTAAATTTGTCTAATATTTATTTATTTTTAGAAGAACTGGGGTATAGGCCAGAGGGGCAGGGGGTGAGAGGATTCAGCAGAGACACAGTGGGGAGCAGAACTGGTGGATTTCCTGAAATACACTGCTAAGGGGAGCAGCGGGGGAGACAGGAAAGTTCTGCTGTGCCTCATGTGGGTTAGTTTCCTGGCCAGGGACTGAACTCAGGCCTTAGCAGTGATAGTGCTAAGACTTACCCCCTAGGCCACCACGGAGGCCCCCCAGTCTGATTTCTGAGGCAGTGAGTTCTCTGAACCACTAAGGATGTGAAAGAGCCTTACTGAGTCCTTTGTACCCGGCACTATTTAAAGAGCTTTCTGATCATTTAATAGTACAAGGCCCTGGAGTTTGTTCTAACATTATTCCCATTCTGTAGATGAGGAAAATGATAACATATAAAATGTAAAATCACTTGCTTGGGATCACAGAGCTGCTAAATGGAAGAGATGTGATTCAAACCCTGGCAGCATAGCTCTCCCTCCCTTCCCCACACCTCATCCCCTTATTCATCTCTCCTGGAGGAATAAGCAGATTCTAAGAGGTCCAGAAAGTAGTGGGACTACATGCCCAAATCCAGCCTGATCCCCAGAGAGATTCCCAGTTCTAGCACTTCCCAAGGGTTTCAAAACAACAGCAGAGCAAGAAAAACACTTTATTTTTTTCAAGATTTATTTACTTATGTACACAACATGTATGCAGGGGTATGTATAGGGTAGGCCAGAGGTAGGGGGGGTGGCCGTTGGTGGTGGTGAGAGGATTCACCAGAGACAGAGTGGGGAGCAGAACAGGTGACATACTGAAATACACTGCTGAGGGGAGCAGCGGATGAGGCAGGAGAGGCCTGCTGCGCCATATGGGTCAGCTCCCTGACTCAGCTACCTGGCTGGGGCTTCTAACTTAGCCATAGTGGCTGCTGATAGATTCGTAGTGCTGAGACTTAACCCCTTGTGCCACGAGGCAGGCCCCAAGGAAAACGCTTTAGAAGTTCCTGTGGCCAACTGTGGCCCTTGTATTTCTCCCAAGCGGCAGGATGGAGAAGGAGAGCAAATGGTCATAGGTTTAAATCCAACCTCTGCTTACACTCCATGTGACTGAGAAGTTTACTCAGACTCTCTGTGAGTCTCAGTGGCTTCATCTGTAAAACAGAGATGCTGATAACACCCACCTCATTGGTGTGCTGCAAAGACAGAGCCTGTGCTTCAGAGCCCAGCACAGAGGGCTGCTCCCTAACTGTCCTTCCCCTGGCAGTGACAAACTCACAACAGAGACCTGCCTGCAACTCAAACCATTTCCCACCGGTATGATTCTCTACCTCTGCACCCCAACTGTCTTCCCCGAGTCAGAGAATTTCCTTCCTTGAGATGGAGAAGGAGGAAATAGCTAAGGAGACTGGAAGGCCAGACCTTGAGCATTCAGTTCCTTTCTCTGCAAAAGGCCAAGTTGCTTAGCAACACAGCAGAAGGTTGTCAGGGAGGCTCCAGGCAGTGCTGTCCTTTTTTTTTTTTTTTATCTTGCAGCATGGAGAGATTTGGGGTGACACCAGGTGGGGAGATGAATGTGAAATGCAGGGAAGGGTCCGAGACTCTGATAGTGATGTTTGTGTCCTTCTTTCTAGGATCACCTTCTTAATCTCCCAACCCTTTTCCCTTGGTTTCCCACCTCTGACACACAGAGGCAGAAAGACAAGTTCTAGGGCACACTCATGGCCACGTGCCTGGGGCCAGTGCAGGACCCCCTTACGTGTGTGCTGTGCTTTACAGCCCACAAAGCACATTGACAGACATACTTTTACCTGCCACTTTCAATGGCCTCTTATAGCAGGGCGGGTATTATTCCTGCACGACAGATGACAGAGGAGGTAGGAAAGTCTCAAGGTCCCATGTGAGCCTATCACAGGGCCCAGATTTGCCACAGACGTCTGAAATTTCCACTACCGCTGTGGCACGGGTGTTAGTGCAGGCACTGACACACACGTGTGCACGTGACTCCGCATCCTCACAAAGAGTTTGAAGGGTCTTAAGGCCCAGTGTCCTCAGATGACCTGTTCCCACACTGGTCACAGAGTGGGTGAGTTGTGGAGACTGTTCCCTTCTGCTGGCCCCAACCAGCCTGGGGAGGGGGAATCCCTGGAGAGCGTTGTCCCAAGAGGGCTCTGGCCTGCCAGCTCAGGGCTTAGAATGAGGAACGCTGCGGTGTGATGTTGGCCTGGTACAAGTATCTCTACGCCAGTGACTACAAGTCCCCTGTACAAGTCCCCTGCTGGCATTCTGGAGAAAGGCCCTGGGTCCCACTGGGGCCAAGGCCCAGCAGCAAGGAGTAAACACATGTCGCCGAGGTCACAGAGCTCCCAGAAGGCTGAGGCCTCCCCGCTCTTCCTGCCGCAGGGGCCAGCTATGCTGCTCAGAGCAGCCCACAGACTCATTCTGCTCTCCATCTCAGCCCAGGGACCCCTCTGTCAATATTTATTTATAGTGCAACGGTTGTCACCCCAGCCACAGTCATACGGTCTTTTTTTTTTTTGGTAAAGATTAATTTTTATTTACTTATGCATGCAAGAAGCGGGGTGTAGACCAGAGGTATGGGAGGGGGGTGAGAGGACTCACCAGAGACAGAGTGGGAAGCAGAACAGGCAGATCGAGGGAAATACACTGCTGAGGGGAGCAGCGGGCGAGACAGGAGAGGTCTGCTGCACCATGTGAGTTACCTCCTTGGCTGGGGATCGAACTCAGACCATCCAGTGGTTGCAGCGCTGAGACTTAACGCCTAAGCCATTGGGGAGGCCCAAACACCAATTCTTATTAGACTGTTCTCCAAAGGCATTGTCCATTTGCTCACTGCGATGAGGAAGGCTGGTTATATGGGCACACTTGAATCACTGATGATCACGAGGCTGGGAAAATTGTTGTGAACCTCACAGGCAGGGTAAACAAGTGTGGTGTGATGAGCCCGGGATTTGATATGTAACTCAAAGATACAGAAAAATGACAGAACAATCTGCTCCAATCCCTTCCATTTGTTTTCATTGTGTTGACCACCTCAGCCGGCATCGCAGATCATGAAGAAACAAGATGAAAATACACAGGAGGGAAAGTGTTGGGATTATTTTTCTAGGGATGGAATAGTTACATGCAAATAAAATGCCTCAATTGAAAAAAAAAAAGAAATGCAACTGGAAAAGGATTAGAATTTATGAAATTAATATATCCAGTAAGAGAGAAGACTAACATATAGGGCCTCCCTGGTGGCGCAGCAGTTAAGCGCTGCGCTGTGGAGCTGTCGGTGGGCAGCGGCGGCGACATGAGTTCGGCACCTGCCCAGGGAGCTTCCCACATGGCGCAGCAGACCTCTCCTGCCTCACCCACTGCTCCCTCAGCAGTGTGTTTCTGTCGATCTGCCTGTTCTGCTCCCCACTCTGTCTCTGGTGAATCCTCTCGCCGCCCCACACCTCTGGCCTGTACCCCAGCTTGTATACATAAATAAATAAATCTTTAAAAAAAAAAAAGACTAACATATAAAAACATCTGGTTCTCCTGTATCTACAAAAATAAGGAAAAGGGAATAAAAGATTTACAATAGCAATGAAAATACACTCTCAGATAAATCTCAGAAAAATACGGGAAACATTTAATGGAGAAAATAATCAATCTTCACATAAGAAAAGACCTGGCTATATGGAATAGTTGGCGTAATACTGGGTAGAATGACTCAATATCACAAAAAGTCAACTCAGTCCAGACTGACTTATAAAAGTGGTATCAACCCAATTCATGTCCCAAAGGAATTTTATGAAAACTGACAAGCTTGGCCCTAAAGTTCTTCTGGACTTTGTTTCAGAGTAGCCAAGGCAATTTTAGCAGAACAAGGAGCATACTGCAAAGCTCCGTTTTAAAAGTGTCTGGCCCAGCAGTGGTCAAGCAGACTGATAAAACTGAGCAGAGCCTGGAAACATGCAGCTTCTGTGGGGAGTTCATAAATGTGAAGATGGCACTCACTGGGGAAAAGGAAGGTTGTTCAAAGGTTGGCACAACTTGTGATTCACTTGGGAAAAACAGTTATATCTCTACCTCTTATGGCCAACAAAATTAAACCCAAAATAGATTAAAGAATGAAATAAAAACTTAACCATATCAATATAAAATTAAAAAAAACAAAGCCCCAAGCCCAGCATCAAACAAGAACATTTCAAAAATGTCAAACATGTAGCGGGAGTTATTGCCACACTTGTGTCCTAAACATAGATATTTTGAACTCTTATTGGCAACCCAAGACCAACATGGAAATGGTTGTCTTTTTGGTTGATTTTTAAACATTTATTGAGGGGGAGCATATGAGGTTCCATGCTAGTTCTCATTACTTCAATAAAGGATATGAGCAAGTTAATGGCAGTTATGCAAATGATAGAGAAGGGTTCTCTAAATGCTCTTGGATGGACCCTGTGAGTGTGTGGACACAAGCAGATCTATGATCTGTGTGTGCATATACCACCATGTTGGCTGGCCTAGGTAGGTGTCTAAACTCCCTTGTCCAGCAAGGAGCATTCTGAAACCCTGGGAATTTGGAACAACTTTTGAAAGTGGGAGGTAGTGAAGACTCTTTGGAGACAGCTGATGGAGGTGGGCTGGACTGCAGATGTGTGTTTCTCCTTTTCCAGACATTACCCTGCCTCATTTTCTCCTTTCCATCCCTCCCTCCCTCCTTCCTTCCTTCCTTCCTTCCTTCCTTCCTTCCTTCCTTCCTCCCTCCCTCCCTCCCTCCCTCCCTCCCTCCCTTCCTCCCTCCCTCTTTCTTTCTTTCTTTTTCTTTATGATTGTTCTTTTTTAGGTAAAAATAATAATAACAATGTATTTCATTATAGCCACCTAGACAACTCAGAAAATTGCCACCACATTAACAGTTTGGTAAACACCCTAAAAGTTTCTTGCATCCACACATACACTCATTTCCTATGTGTATCTAGTGACTGCCTACTGCATACCCAGCACTATGGCAGGTGCTGGGGATCTAGCAGTGAACACCATAGTCTCTTATTGAGAAGATACAAAATAAAGAAGTAACAGAAAAATGATCAGTCAGAACAGATGCTATGAAGAAATTATTATAAATGGGTCAGTGGCTGAGGGTAATGGTGGGGCAGGCTGAGATAAATTCCTCAGAAGAGGTTGAGATGTGAATGATGGGAAGAGGACAGCTATATCAAGTCTCTCTCCCTCTTACACAAATGGAACATATTTTAATGTTTTAACCTGCTATTTTTACATTATTTTGGTCATTTTTATGTCAATAAATGTAGATCAATGCATCCATTTCATGGTCCATAATATTCCAATAAAATGACTTGTCACAGTTTCCTTAATCTCTTGCAGATGTTTATTCAGGCTGTATTCTGTACTTTATGATCATAAACAGTGCTGTGAGGAGCACCTTATGTCAGGTCTTGTCCCACTTGCCTCCTTAGGTCCCGTTTCTTAAAATGTGGTTGCTGGGTGAAAAACCACGCTGCCTTTCACATTGTGACCCCAAAGCACTGAGCTGGGAGAAAGAGCATGTTGCCTCATGTTTTCTTCAAAGTTGGGATTTTCCATTTTTATAATCATTATCATCATAAGACACACAATGGCCAATTATGTTTGTGACTGAATTTCTTTGGTCAATAGTGAATTAGGTGTCTTCTTATGTGTTTACTAATTGTTTGTAGTTTTGTGTATGTGAATTACCTCTTCATAGTTTCAAGAATTTTGCCATAGAAAATATATTGTGCTACTGATATGTTCTCTGTTTTCTCACCTGTCTTTCAATCTTGTTTGTGCTCATTCTTAATTTCTCCTACATTCAAAAACTTAAATGGGTTCAGATGAGTGAATCTTTTTTCAGGCCCATCTCTGAAAAGATATTCTCTATCCAACCCAATACCCACATTTTCTTCAAGTGTTTTTATTTAAAATTTGACTACTGTCATATGTTCATTGGGTTTTTAATTATGCAGGCAATATATGAATACATTTTTATTGTAAAAAAAAATAAACTCCACAGATAAGGTGAAAGTCCCCTACACAACATCTGTCCTAGTTCCTTCCCAGAAGTCACTTATTAAGAGTGTAGTTTTCTTAAATTTCTGTTACATGCACAAACACAGAGATCAGCGTTTAGCTTGATTTATTTTGCTTTTGAATAAATGATATTGTACTATACATATTGTTGTGCAATTTTTAATGATACTGCATAGTTTGGAGATCATTTATATAAGTACATAGAGTCCAACCCATTATTTTTTAATAACCCATTATTTTTTGATGGATGCATCAAAACTTATTTTGAGTGGGGAGCAGAACAGGTGGATCTACTGAAATACACTGCTGAGGGGAGCAGTGGGCGAGACAGGAGAGGTCTGCTGCACCATATATGGTCCCTAGAGGGGGATCCAATTTAGGAGTTAGCAGTGATAGCACTGAGACTTAAACTCTAGGCCACCAGGAAGCCCACTGAATTCTTGACACTTTAAAATTGTCCCCTCTTCTAAGTTTGTTGTTATGATTTCTTTTTCCTTAACTTTTAAAATCAATTTTGAATTCTCTTTGGAGTATAGAGAATAACATTTTTTTCTTGATATAAATGACCAACTAGTTGTACCAAAATAACTTATAAACTAATCCATTTTTCTCCAATGGATTTGAAATGGTGCCTTTATCATATGTTAAAATCCCACATATGGGCCTGCGCCTGGTGGCACAAGGGGTTAAGTCTCAGCACTGTGACACTATTGGCCAGCCACTACAGCACAGATCCCCAGCCAGGGCGCGGACACTCATGGCACAGCAGACCTCTCCTATCTCACCCCCTACTCTCCTCAGCAGTGTATTTCAGTAGATCTGCCTGTTCTGCTCCCCACTCTGTCTCTGGTGAATACACACACACACACACACACACACACACACACATCACCTCTGGCCTACACCCCAGATCTTAAATGCATAAATAAATTAAACAAATTAAAAATAAAAATAGGGCCTCCCTGATGGCGCAACTGGTTAAGAACAGGGCTGTGGAGCTGTCGGCAGCTGCAGCTCAAGTTCGATGCCCGGGCGGGGAGAGTCCCACATGGCGCAGCAGACCTCTCCTGCCTCACCTGCTGCTCCCCTCAGCAGTGTATCTCAGTCGATCTGCTTGTTCTTCTCCCCACTCTGTTTCTGGTGAGCCCTCTCATTGCCCCACACCTCTGGCCTGCACCCAAGCAAAAATAGATAACTCTTTAAAAAAATAAAATAAAAATAATAAAATAAAATCCCACGTATGTCTGGGTTTATCTTTGGATTATGTATTCTGTTCTATTGACGTGCCTGGTCCTGTGTCAGTGTCAGATATTTTAACTACCACAGCTTTATAATATGTTTTAACATCCAGTATGGGAAGGTCTTCCTCACTACGCTTCTTTTTCAGACCATATTCTGTTTTTCTGGGGTAACATGTAAATTATTTGCCCTCCCCTCCATCATTTGAAAGAGGAATGTCAACATTTACATAGCACCACTGAATTCAGAACATTCTTAGGGCTTCAGGAAAGTGACTGAAGGAGTACTGGAGCCATGGTCATTTCCTTAAGAATATGTCTTTTGGGCAGAGAGGGCAGAAAATCAGGAGAGACTTAGTCAGCCTCTAGCATCTTCCTGCTCAAGTTTCTGGAGATGTTTTTGAAGTTTTGAGATGTTTACTTGACACATCATCAGAAACTAGCCATTCAAATAAAAGACTGGGATGCCAAATTCATACCTTTTATACCAAGCAGAATTTTTTGGAAGTGTGATTTCTAATTTAAAAAAACAACAACTTGTTTTTATAAGGCTTCAGCACTTCCTTGGCTTTATCACAAAGGGGGCAAGGATTCTTTGTGAGTCAGGGCCTAACGGGCAGAGCAGTCTTAGCAGCAGAGATTTCTCAAGAGGAGTCCAAGGGAGTATTTGGCAAGTTGGATGCCATTTCCTTGAAATCAGAGCATCTAATTTTGAGCCTCCCGCTGCCTAAATCACCACTTCTGCCCCATGTAAATGATCTTTTAAAAGGAGTAAAATGTAGAAAGTTTGTAATGTAAAGATATATCTTTTTCCCTGTTTATATTGTTTATCATCACCTCTCCTTCCTTTTAGTTGTCATATAAAAATGCACACGGGGAGACTAACTTTATGATTTATGGGCTTGAAGCTAAATATCAATCACAAAAGACTATAACTAAAGGGTGAAAAGAAACGGGGAGCGGGTGAAGTCTTAAAAATGTAAGTAATAATAGGCAATTTTCCAAGTAGAAAAAGACCTTGGGAGGAGTTCATTCTAAAGAAATTGTGGAAAGAATGGCGGTGGGGGTGGTAGGAAGCCCATGAAAGCTCAGACTCTACTGGGGAAAGTTTAAGCCAGAAACTAAGAGGTTAAGCCTTAATACTGAGGGGAGGGGCCTCCCTGGTGGTGCAGTGGTTAAGCACTGCACTGTGGAGCTGTGGAGCTGTGGAGCTGTAGAGCTATAGGCAGTGGCGACGCAAGTTCGACAATGGGCCAGGAAGATTCCCACATGGTGCGGCAGACCTCTCCTGCCTCGCCTGCTGCTCCCCTCAGCAGTGTATTTCCATCCATCTGCCTGTTCTGCTCCCCGCTCTGTCTCTGGTGAACACTCTCGCTGCCCCACGCCTCTGGCCTGGACCCCAGCTTGTATGCATAAATAAATAAATCTTAAAAAAAAAATACTGAGGGGAGAAGTGGAGGGTGGCTGGAGTGAAATTCAGTCAGCAAGCTTGCAACAGAAAGACTACCTCTAAAAATGACATCAATGTATTGAAATAAGATCAAAAGACCTTGAAGCCTAAGACTGCGCCTTGCATTTTATCTACTGTACACCCGGTCTTTAATCACATTGAACTAAAACTATTTTTCTAACCCTCATTTACACATCTAGCTTGTGTGAGTATTGATGATCTTCTTGTAGGGCAAGTTTCAAGATGCTGAAAGGGATGGTAATGGTCCTAAACAAAGGTCCTTAAACTGCTAACCCCTGCTGTCTTAAGGCCACTCAGCAGACACTGTGATAAATAAAGGGATCATGAATCCCAGTTAAAGTGAGGCACATGAAGGTCAGGCCCCCAGACCTGACTGCCTACTGTCTCTGGTCATGGGGGTATGGGTGGAGAGGCTGCTTTGGCAGCCTCTATTATAGAAATCCTCTAGAAATCCCCCATCTGGGTGTCTGAGGCAGAGTTCAGGTGGGGAGAAGCCACAGGATATCCCCTCAGATACTGCCAGATGCTCTGGTTGCTGAGCACCCTGACTGGCAGGAAAAGCGGTTACCATGACAACCCCCACCAGCTGCAATTTTTTTTTTTTTTTTTGCATAGCTCTCAGGACAGAATGTCCTCTGCTCCAGGAAAGGGGTAGGGGAGTGGGGAGTAGAGATGTGTATATGTTATGATTGAACAAACCTTCAGCAGTATATATTCATATACATATATACATACATAAATATACATATACATACATATATACATATATATTCATATACATATATATACACACTGTGTGTATATATATATATATATATATATATATATATATATATACACACAACCTGCTTCTGGGTTAAAATGGTTAAAATGTGTGCCTTTGGTTAAATATCAATGCATGTATCAGCATGTATAATTCAAAGGGCTGGATCACCATTTATCTGCCTACTTGCTTTCCTGCTCTCCGCCCCTCTCCACTGTCCCTGTGCTGGAAGAGTCACCCCAGCCCTTTGCTGAGGGGAAGTGCTGAGTCATGGCTCCAGTTGGGTTTCTGTCTTTCATCACCATTCTTTGCTCAGTCCACTCCTCACCCCTTCTGGGCTCTCTCTAGAGCACTGGGGCCCTATACCACCTCCCTCCTCAGCCTGGACTCATTTCCTTGAGGTTCATTTCAGGGAAGTAAAGAGAAGCCCCTTCCCTCTGCTTCTTCACTCACTCCCTTCTCACCTTGCCTTCTCAGAAGCCAGTTCTGACCCCTTCTTAGGACTGCTCCCTTGTGGAAAAAACAAGATTCTGCCCAAGTTTGACCCAGGAGGATAATTCCTCCATGTATTCATGCTGATCCGCCTCCCTCACCCCTTAATCCAATTATGTTAGCATCTCATATCTTGGGCCATGGTAAGGAAAGTGAGAATCAATTTAACACCACTCATTGAGGCTCTTCCTTATTCTAGGTCACAGGTCACAGGTTCCTGGAGGGGTGTGTGTGTGTGTGTGCGTGTGTGTGTGTGTGTGTGTGTGTGTGTGCAGTAAAGGGAGTGTACTGTGTCTGTAGGTTCAGGAGTAGTATCTAGTGGTTCCCCCCACCCAGGAAGTTTGGCAGTCTCTGAAGTCTCTCTGGTCACTTCCCACACCCCTTCGGCTCTTCTAAGGCAGAAATTCCAAGTAGGTATTCTCCAGTAACTAGTTCCAAATAAGGCAGACTAGGATTGTTTCCCCGGCTTGAAGTGGGAGTGTGGAGAGGCAGCCCCACCCGCTCAGTCTGGTTGCTATGGCGACAGCCGCAGCTGACCCTTGTCCTCCCCCTCTCCTCCTAAACCGAAAGAGATGACGCCACCGCGCTGACTGCGCCAAATTCCAGCCAATGGGCGACTGCTCCCGCCTTCCCTTCCGTCAGTTTTCTTTCCCCCCTCCCCCTGGGAACTCAATTCACAAATCTGAACTGGAGATTTCCGGCTCCAAGACCGCTACAAGGGCGATAGGCCGAGGCTGGGGAAGAGTCAGGTTTGTACTCCTGGGAGGGCAAGTGGACACTGGTATTCCTGGGTTCTTGGGCCAAACTCCTGTAACCTCCCACCAGAAAAGATCACACCTATCTCCCAAATTATCCCGGAAGCCCTAATTGAGGCCGAGCTCGAAACACTTCCTGCCCGTACAGGCCCCCACCCTGCCCCAGCTCACCCGTCAGCACCACGGACAGCAAACCCAGGCTTTGTCTTTCTGGCTTGGCAGGGTTCTCTGGATCATGGAGATCTTGGTAGCGAGCAGGGTCAGACACACCAGGGTTCTGCTGGAGCCAGGCCCCCTTGGGTCAATGAAACAGTGAACAGGGCCTCTTAGCCACGTGGCTCAGAAGGCAATGGGGACTAAATAGGGGCCTGAGGCTAAATTGCTTAGTTCTGTTCTTTCAAGCCCACAGAATGGTTCCTTTCTCCTTAGCTGCCTATATTCTAAAGTCCCTGGACATAGAGGGGCAGGTGTGAATCTTAAACAAGGATAAACCTCCCAAGGCTTCCCTGAGTGGTCATGTAGCTGAAGTAGCCTTGAAACAGCCCAGGGGAGAGGTGAGGGACATATGGGGCTGAGTGTGGCAGTCAGGTCCCACCTGAGGGTGCTGAACACAGACTTAGGCCTGACTGGACTCTTAATCAGCTATATGGCGAGTAGAGATGGAGGAGGAAGAGAAAAGCAGTGAGTTTTACCTCATTGGACAACTCTGCAGAAGGGAAGCAACTTCTGCTGTCCTCATCACTTAATCACTAAATGGTCTGGGTACTAATGGGGAGCTAGGTCAAAAAAGATGGCAGGGAAGGGGGTACTGGGGTAGAATTTAGCTTTATAACCAAGCCTAATTTTTGGCTACTGCACTTCTCTTTGTAAACTAGAAACCAACGGGTGTGGCGGGGGGCGGGGAGACTAACAGTTCTCAGGGACCCCACCTTCCCCACTAGGTCCATGGGGGCTGTCCCGACCCAGCTCCACTCACTCCTGCTCCCTCCCTCCGGGGCCCAAAGAAAGGCGGGCGCAAAACCATCTGCAGGCGCTTCCAGCGCTTTATAATTCTCTCCGGAACAGACGGACAGACAGACAGTGCGGCCCGCGCGTTCGGCCCGCATCATTGGCACCTTGGACACGGCACCAGGCCCAACCCAGTCCCTGGTACCCTCGCGGGAAGATTCTGGGCCGACCTCAGATCAGCACCTCAGACAGCTCCCGGCCCAACCCACCCCCGCCCTCCCTTCGGAAACAACCAAATAAATTAAAAGGTGGTGATGTGGGGTGAGGAGAACAACAACAACAAAAAAAAAAAAACCCTAAGGGTAAGGAAGAGGGGTGCTCCTTCACCCACCCACCCCCATAAGAAGAGTTTTCTGTCTCTTTCCACCCTTCTGCCAAGACGACGCCGCTGCCGCCGGGGTGGCCTCTTAGGTTGCTTTTGCTCCCAAACTTCAACCTCCTGAAGCAGGCATCCCCCTCCCCCCAACTCCCAGCATGCAACACGTTGGAAAAGGTAGGGAGAGGCCGTGGGGGTGGGGCGAAAGACCATCCGATGGTTGTCTGGGCTCCTGGGGCTGCAGGTTCTCGCCACACCTCAACAATCCAAATTAAGGATTTATGTTCCCTTTGGTCTGGGAAGAGGAGCTTGGGGAGTCAGTCAGGGGAAGAATTGCAAGCTGACTTAGGCAAAGGAGGGTAAGGTAGCCAGTAGGGAAGATGGTGACACAAGACAGGAGCAGGGGACAAGAACAAGAAGGGCAATTAGGGGCACAGGTGCAGAAAGGTAAATCGGAGTGAGAAGGGACAGCCAGGTAGAGGGTAAGATGGAGAAGGAAACACACGCCCAAGGAAAGGAAAGTGAAAAGGTAGAGAGGGAGATGGGAAAGCAGAAGAGAGAGAAGATACAGATACAGGAAGGAGGTGAGGAAGTGGACAAAACCGAGGGGAGATAGATTTCCAGATACACAGAAAGGGAGAAACCAAGGCATAATTGAAAACATGATGGAGCAGACAGACAGAAAGGGGGAGGCTGGGGAGTCCTCCTCCCGCGCTCATCCCCCACCCCTCACCCTACACCCAGCAAATCCAAACGCCACAGCCTCAGGCGTACTGGCCTCCACCTCCCCCTGCCAGGCAGGGGCGACTCCTATGACCAGGGCGCCGAGTGGCGGTAACAGCGGGCGGCGGCTTGACGGTCCCGGGGGCTCCCAGGGTGTGTCAGGGGCTGGGGCTGGGGGCGGGCGCGGCCCTTGGCTATCCCTAGCGGTCCAGATTCATAGTCCAGTGCTTGGCTCCGGTCGCGCAGCTGTCCCTGGCGGACGACGAGGAAGCGGGAGCCGCCGGCGCGCCCCCGCTGGGTGGACCCCCGGCGCCGGCGGCGACCTCGCCCTCGTTCTTGAGGTCTTGAAAGACCTGCGTGAAGAAGTGGGGGTCGGCGTTGAGCCGCAGCATTTGCGGGCTGAGCCGCTGGATGAGGCGCAGGCAGCGTTGCCAGAAGCGCTCCTTGTCGGGCTCCACCAGGAAGGGCTTGAGCGGGTAGGAAATCTCGTTGCCCATGTAGGAGTAGGCGAGGTAGAGGCAGGTGAGGAAGGCGGCCTGCAGCTCGGCGGCCGACGCCAGCTCATCCCCGCGCAGCGACTCGCGGCACAGCAGGTACACGAACACCAGGTTGGCGGGTGTGATGAAAGCCTGGTCTTGCCAGCCCTGCAGCAGCAGCGAGCGGTCTACTCCACGGAACCAGCCCACCAGCTCGCCGGGGCTCAGCTCCTTGAGGCGGTAGCAGCGTCGGCACACGAAATCGCCCAGGCAGCGCAGGAGCTCGCCGGTGGACGCCTGCACGATGACCCGCCGCGGAGAGCCGCCAGGCACCGGCGGCGCGGCCTGCGGGGCTGGGGGCGGCGGCGGCGGCGGTTTTCTCCCGCCCGAACCCGGCGGCGGGGCGGCCGCGCTGCCCCCCGACGACGGCTCGCAGGAGGCGGCGGCGGCCGCGGGCACGGTGGGCACCGGCACAGCTAGAGGTTTGGCCGCTCCACCGCCGTCCGGGGGATCCCGGCTCTTGCGGAGAAGGTTCTCGCGGTTGCGTTGCTGAACCAGGGGGTCGGGGCCGGTGGACGCCGGCTTGGGCGTCACCTTCTTGCTGCCTTTCTTCTTCTTGGCAGACGCGGCCACCAGGCGCTTCCAGGTGAGCGCCGAGATGAGCACGGACGGCCGCTTGAGCCGGCTCTCGCCTTTGCCGCCCTTGCCTACTGGCGGCGCCCCGTAGCCCCCCAGCGCCTCGTCCCCCGCGGGCGGCGCCTTCTTTTTCTCCTCCGGCAGCCCACCGGGCCTCCGGCCTTTGGCCGAGGAGGCAGGGGAAAGAGACAGCACCGTGCCCATCCTGCAGAGCGGGGCGGGCGCCCGGGCCCCAGCGGGAGCCGCGGGCGGCGCCGCTACCGCCGCCGCTGCTGCTGCAGCCCCGGGGGACCCGGCGGTGGGGGGCCTAGCCCCGGCCCGGGCGCGGGGACCGGTTGGGGAAGGTGGCTGCTTGGCTGCTCCGCGGCGGCTGAACGAAGTCTGAGCTGCGCCAGCTGCAGCGTCAGCCCCACCCCTTGGCCCCCTCGTTCGCCGCGCCGCGCCCCGGCTCACGCAGCCTATCTTCGCCGGAGCTGCGCTCCTGACCGGCAGCTCTTCTGACCAATAGAGTCTCGCAAGCCAATCTCAAGTCCCGCCTCATCTCCCACCCGCTGTCTACGATCCTCTCCCTTCGCCAAAAAGAGGAAAGGAAGAGGAGGTGGCCTTCTTTCCAGGGGCTCCCTCAGGGTCAGAGCTGGAGTGAGGGTGGTAGCTGGCCCCCTCCATTTCTCCCTCCTTGTCTAGAGGCCTGGATCAGCTTGTTTTGAAGTGCTGGAGAACAGCAGAAAAGCCATGGGACCAGCCCACCTCATCTTTTGATTATGTTAGGGGGCAGCAGCATGGGCTGTGAGTGCCCTTATGGGGTTCCCGTCCACCCTGTACCGATTCCTTCAGTCTGGCTGTAGGGTCAGTTATCTCTTCGCTCCCTTCCCCCCACAAATCCTGGAGTGCTAGCCGGACCCCTGCCTTCCTGCAGGGCAAAACCTACCTTGTTTTGGGGGGTGGGGTGGAGACCCTCGTTTTTTGTCCCTGAAGCGGCTCATTTGCCAATCTGATTCTCTCCAGAGTCTGAGGAATGAGGCCCTGGGCTCCGGCCCTTGGGCAGCTCCTCTTGTGCTCCTGATCCCACCAACACACCCTGATCCCTGATCCCACGTGAGCTGGTAGATAGTTGGTCCCTGGGGAAATTGGATCTGTTGGTGTCCCTGGCATGGGACAACAGACGGGGCCTCCTGTACTCTAAGGCAGGCCCAAGACAGTGAGCCCTACCTCCAGCCCAGCCCTGGGTCCAGGTTGAGGTGAGTTTTTATCCATGAAATGCTTCCTGCCATCCAGATATCAGCTGCCCCCACTTCCAACTGAAAGCTACTAGGCTGGATCCTATTTGTCTGGGTCTGTCTGTTCCCTCCTCAGCACCCATAAGTCCTCTGTCCTGGATTTGGAACCACCCAGCCCTTATCTGCAGGTCTTGAGCCCAGCTAGTGCCAGCTTGAGCCCAGCTGTTCTCTCTGTCTTGCAGGACTGTGTCCACCCTTTTATGGGCCTGTTCTCTGTGGTTCCCTATCACAGGTGTCTTCCAGCTGCTAAGTGAGTTTGGAGGTGGGTTCAGGTTTCCTGGGGAGGGCAGCCCCTGCCTGTGGCTTTAGCAAAATCCTTAGAATTGTCTCTTGCCTCACCTCTATGCTTCTCAGAGATCACCAAAGCAGCTCCAAGGATCCCCTGCCCTCAGGGTTGGTGTGTACACACACGTGTGTGTCCCCAAATCTCCTGGGGCTGCAGCTCTTGCCACCAGAGACCGCAGCTTTTCTCAGCTCTCCTACAGCCCCCGCTCACCCACACCCTTCAGAATCCCTGTGGTTGGCTGCCTTGGCTCCCATTTCTTTACCCTGCTCTCCACCCTCCCCCCCAACCCCCAACTGCACTTTCTCAGCAGGGTCTCTCTTGCTCCTTAGATCCAAGCTTTGTTTTCTCACAGCAGGAGCTGACCTGCCCAACCTCTCATTCTCCCCATAGTTGCAGAAAAATGTTCCCTCTTTTCAACTCCTGTAATTGGTACCACTTCCTCCTACAAGACCTTCTGAGTCAGCCTTTATCTGACACCCCAAGAACAGTCAGCTCACCGGTAGTTAAGGACAGTCCCCGCAGAGACTGAGTTGCACTGGCAGAAACACTGGCACGTGGAACTGAACGGCACGTGGGTCCTCCCAGCTCTGCTCCCAGGAGTCCCCCTTTGACGTAGTAAGGCCTATTGCTGGTGTCATTTAGGACAAGATCTTCCATGCGGCACCCACAGATGTTACTGCCATAGTACCTCCTCTGTGGCCCCAGCTGTGACCTCCTTTTGTCCTTTTGGTCAGTATCAAGAATTTCCTTCTTTGCTTCAGGGTCCCCCAAACCAGGTGCCTCAGAGGGTCTCACCCCCTTTTATTCTTCCCCTTACCCTGCTTCAAAGCCTCTGTCTGTCTCTTTCTTGGTTATCTATCCTGGCTATCCTTGAATCTCTGAACTCTTCCCACTGGGCCCCACTCCTCCCTCAGACTACACCGCCTTCTCCCTAGCTCTTGATAGTCCACCTCCTCCAAGAAGTCTTTTTGGACTGAATGGAAGGAACTTTGTGCTGTATCTGACATCAGTCTGTCTAATCTCTTCTCTCCAGAAGCAGCTGCTACAAAACAATTTGGCTAAGGTCAGAGCACCAAGTCCCCAGTTCAAGATGTGCAAGATGGATATGGATGGAATTGTCTGTACAACATAATTGTTGTACATAATCGTTGTACAACATTGTTGTCTGTACAACATAATTAAAATAGATCCACAAATATTCAGCATTTCTGTTATTAAAAAGCTAGAGGCATTAAAGGAAAGGATGCTATGTTTCTATAGGGTGGGGGCCAAGGGGGATTAATATAGTGAAACCAGAAAGATTTCAAGGGGCGGGCTTTACAAGAGAACAGTGACTTCCCCGTCACATCTGTGTTTGTCTGATTGGCTTAGGTTTAAATCTACATTCTGTGACTTGTTTACCTATATTAGAGTCTGTATATTGCTTCTCATCTGTCCATTCCCATGGACCTACGTGTTCCTCTAGGACAGCACTGGATCTGTTAGACTCTCTTAGATGAGACACCTCCTTGGCTGGACTCCTTGTCTGTTTTCATCACTTTGTAGGGTACTTAGAACAGTGCGCTGTCCAGATAAGTGGTTATTCCTAAAGGCTCTTTAAGGCAAGAAATTCTAGAAGTTAGTTTAAGAACTTGATCTAAAACAAGACCAAGGTCTTTGCCTGTGTAGGAACACAGCTTATTTTTTTTTCAGATTTATTTATTTATGCTTATAAGAACTGGGGTGTAGGCCAGAGGTGTGGGGTGGGAGAGGACTCACCGGAGACAAGAGTGGGGAGCAGAACAGGCAGATCTACTGAAATACACTACGAGGGGAGCAGCGGGTGAGGCAGGAGAGGTCTGCTGCACTTTGTGGGAAGGTCCCTGGCCGGGGATCGAACTCATGCTGCAGTGGGTGCAGATAGCTTCAGAGTGCTGAGACTTAACCTGTTGCACCACCATGGAGGCCCGGAACACAGCTTACTGGCGAGGATCACCACCAGTGTCACCTTGGCAATTGGCCTTCACTGATCTCCTGGGAAGATGAGCCCCATCTTTAGGGGACAATTCCAGGTAATGATGCTCAGCCACTTCTGCCCTTTGGCTGTTTTTATCTCCTTCTCTGAGAAGTCATAGTCTGGAAGGCATGAGTTTTATTTCTAGGCTTAAAAACTGACTCAGGAAGTCATTCCAGCTCTCTTCGTGTTAAAAGGCAGGGCTTCTATATAGTCTAAAATTTATTATCAGACAAAGGAATAAGATAACATCTTGGGGCTTGGATTTAAAAATTATTCCCAAGGCCTCTTCCCAGTTCTATAACTAAATAAATTATGTCCCATGAATCTCTTTCACTCTCTAGCTCCAAACTGTCTGCTTCTCCCTAATCTGTTTCTGCTTGATGGGCCCAGTCTGTGTGCACAGCATCTGCGGGAGGCCTATACTTGCTCACTTCAGACCAGGAGACTAAATAGAGGGGTGCTCAGGCTCTGAGCAATGTAAATCTCCTCAGGTCCTACCAAACTTTAGGGGACCCCCTTGAAAGGTAGTGAAGCAAAGGACAGGATGCCAAGATGACTGAGGTCTAGGGTCTCCCCAGTAAACAGCAAGGTCACAGATCCCAAAACCCAAGGTCACTGTACCCCATGTCTCCAAGGGGTACTTTGGTTTTTGTTTTTTTTTAAAGGCTTATTTATTTATACATACAAGCTGGGGTTATAGGCCAGAGGCGTGGGGCTGCGAGAGGGTTCACCAGAGACAGAGTGGGGAGCAGATCAGAAACACACTGCTGAGGGGAGCAGCAGGCGAGGCAGGAGAGGTCTGCCGCGCCACGTGGGAATCTCCCCGCCACGTGGGAATCTCCCCGGCCGGGCGTCAAACTCGAATCACTGCTGCGACAGCTCCACAGCGCAGCGCTTAACCGCTGCTGCGCCAACGGGGAGGCCCCCCTCTCCTTTTCTGATCCCATACTTCCACTCCAGCGGCCCAGCTTTTGAGGTGTGCAAAGAGAGAGAGGATATGCACCAGCCCAGGACTCCCTCTCTCCTGAGGACCTCTTCCAGGGGAACTGGGGTGGGCAGGGGTAAGGCCCTAGGGTGCCAGTGGAAGAAGCAGAACCCCTTCACAGGCAACAGAGTGGGAAAAGGGGGTGAGCTGGGAGAAGAGATGAAACTGACAGTGGAGGCGCTGCTAGCTTCCAGGAGGGAGTCCCCACATTCTCACGGTTTTCTATTCCAGCAGGACCCTTGCTGGGAGGACTTAAGTGAGGAATCCCAAAACAGTTTTTTTTTTTACAACAGAGAATAGAGTTGGGAGCACAGGTGAGGAAGTAGTGTCCTGGGGCAGGGAGAGGATGTTAGGGCGAACTAGGACTGCGGGTCAGGGGAGGACGCGAGGGAGCGGGGGCGCCTTTTCCTTCCCATAAGCTCTGCTTCCTTCCTTAATAAAGTCTTGGTTTCCACGCTAGGTTACTGATGCCAGACCTCCCTCCCCAATTCTCTGGCTCCTGCCTTCACCTCCCTTTGCTGCCTCCTGGAAACAGTGCTCTCCATCCAGTCCTTCCAGGAACTTTATTTCTCAGCTCACCTTCTGCCTCCATCAAGCCCCTTTTTGATCTGCCTCTCTCCTCCCCACTCCAAATGTCACCCCTACTCTGTGGATCCTCCCTGCCCCTGCTGGCTCCCAGCATAGCACTCCAGATGTAGGAGCAGATCAAGAAGGGCGGGGGTGGTGGCTGTTGCTTTTCTGGGATATTCTTAGCCTTTCTGGGGGCTGGAGTTGGAATGAGCGTTTCCATCTCAACCAGGCAGGTGGCTGCAGGGAAACCGCTTCAGTGACTGGGTCTTAATCTAGTACCATGTCCCTTTCCCTGTCTGTCCTCCTCTGTCTCAATTCCACTCTGTGAACACAGACCCACTGTGAGTCCTCCCTTCCTATCCCTGAGCCCTGGGGTAGGCAGTTCCTTCTGCTCTGGCCCAGGCCCAGTGAGGTCAGAAAACTGCTCTCGGAGAACCTTGGGACAAGAGAGGGCCTTCGAGAACTATAGCTCAGGTGTTCTCTGGATCCATGCAGAACCTTTGCCTCTCTGTCCTAAGACCCACTATCATCTCTCCCAATACTTCTGCGTGACACCTGGTCCTTAGGCTCTTGTCATGTCCAAGAGAGCCATTCTTATTTTGACTTACAGGGCTCATTCAGGGACCCTCAGATTCAAGGAGCTGCCCCCTGAGACTCTGAGCCCTGGGGTCCAGGCCTCCTTGGGGGCTGAACAAGGCTGCACCAGTCCAGATTCCTTTGTTAACAGAGAGAGGGGCCAGGAAGAGATCTGACTCACACATTGCTCAGAAAACGTTTGTTACCTTAAAAGAGAGAGACAGTATTGCAGTTGCTATGTGGATTCTGGAATCATGTAGGTCTGGATTCAAATCCAGTGCCTCCACTTACAAGCTGGGGGACTTTGCACAAGTTTCTGAATTCTTCTGAGGTCTATAAAGTGGGCTGTCATTGAGTTGTAGTTAGATTTTATTGAATCTCACACTGCTCCACAATGTATTATGTGTTCGTGGTACTTGGTATTGAGAAAGACCTGGCGATATGTCCGTTGCTGTTCCTCATCTCTAGCTCATTTGTGGTTTGCTGCAGGCCTCATTCATTTTGTGAACCTCTGCAAACCTGTGTGTGCCAAGCACCTTGCTGCCCCCACACCTGACTGCTTTGCAGGGGCACACTCTGACTACTCATCCCACACTATGCTGTCTCGCCAGTGCTTCAGACACTCCAAGCAGGGTCCGTTCTGCTATTTGAGGACTTTGAGAAAATGTTTGGCAAAATTACAAAATCATATTAGCAAATGCTATTTGGGAAACTATCACCTACATGGCACTGGGCTAGGACCATGGCTGTGTGAGGTAGGCTCTCGTCTTCAAAGGACAGGCTGCAGAGGGGCAAAGATATGAAAAATAATAATAAGTAGTAAACTGATTAGTGTCCCATGATCAGTTGCAGAGGAGGGGATTGGACGATTCTGCCCATCCCCCGCCACATCTCACCACCGCAGGTGATCCTTCTCCGGCTTGTCCCAACATCTCATGGCTAGGACATCTCAAGGCAGAGAATTCAAATCAGTTTTGAAACGAGGTCCAGTTCCTCTGCCTGGTGCTGTGTCCGCTCCCATCCATGGCCTTCCCTGTCCTGCCCCAAGCTGGGGTAATGAGAAGCACTTTCCCAAGGCAGAGGCAGGGCCCAGTGACCCCGTTTGCAGTACCAGATTCCTGCGCTCTGAGCAAGAGGGTTAATGAATAACTACTGTGTGAAGAGCCGGTGGGCCTGCTTACTGGTCCAACATCTTTCTCAGTCGAATAGGAGCCACTTCTGTTTATCTGCTGTTTGTCCAGGATTGGGGTAGGTGGGGGATGGGCTTTGAAATAAGTTCAGCCATTTACACTTTCCTCTCCCTAATCTCAAAACATAAAGAAAAGCCTTTATTTTAACCTCTTTTGAGTAAAAAGGCATTCCCAATTGTATTTGTTGCTTAGTTAAATTAAAATTGATATGCTATTTCTCTCTTGAACTGTCCAATCAATACAAGCAATACTTTTGCTATTTTAGCACTGTTACATCTTGGGTCAGTTGGCTGCAATCAATAGCTAACTGTGCATATTAGCAAGAAACTCGATTTGATACTAGTTATTTCATTTTAAACCTTAGATGAAGGTAATGAGAATAGTGGTAATGACAAATCTACCAGTAGAAACCTAAATTTATAAGCTAAAGAGAAGCTAGAGAAGAGTCAGAAGGTGGTCTGCCAGATTAATTAGTTCTCCCTAAAGTGCTCTGCCTAAAGGGGAGATGGAGGGGAGAGTTACAGAAATACAGCTTCTGGGCTCTACCTCAGACCTATGGAATTAACATTTCTTCAGCTGGGCCAAATGATATCACTGTAAGAAAAAATTGAGAGAGAAGAAAACTCTGGAAGATGGCTGTATTCACATGTTCCTCTGATGACCACCCAGCCTCCTTCTGGTGAGAATAACCTAATTTGTCTTTGGGAAACCACTTCTTCCGCACTCTCAATCCACGTGGTTATATCGAGTTAGCCCCTTCCTAATCCTTCAAGGTGATTCAAGACTCAAACCTGACCATCCTGGTTAAAATGGATCAGGAATGGGTTGGTGTCCAAATAGTCCAGCGAGACTGGTTTCTTGGAGTTTTACTAGAACTATTGGAAATGAAATGCTTTTCTTCCTTTGATGTTGCTAAGCTAGCAGGATAAAGGATACTGGTGACTCTCCTGCCCCAGATGGAAAGAGATCTTCTGAACCAAAACAGAAGAAAACAGACACAAAGACAGAGGGTCGGATCCTGATGTTCATTTGGCTTCTGGTTCGAGCAGGGCCTGATTCAATTCTGTGAATCAAAAACTCTTCCCACACTTTTTATCTTAAAATAATTTGAATTGTAAATCTAATATTTTTAAGAAAAAAATCCTAAATAATAGAGCTTCCTGTCTGGAAATTTTCCATCTCAAAATTTATTAGTAACTTTGGAGTAGTACAAGTTAATAACTGAGGAGGGTCGTCTCTTACATCCGGTTTCTGTGAAGGACTGAAACTGGAAGAGACACTATGGACCATAACTTGGGTTTTTACCCCAAGGTCTATCTCCTATTGGATTCCTCAAACCTTCCTATCCAAAGCATAGCTGGTGATTGGAGTTCTTCATCAGGTCCCATAGATCCTTCCTCAAAGTAAAAACCTTGGAACATGAAAGTCATTTCCCTAAAGCTTGTGTAATTGTCAAGTCTTTCTGGGCTGCTGCCACTTTGCATTCCTTAGGTATCAGCTTCCTGCTCAAATGAGAAATTTGATGCTTTATCCTCCATCATGCTTCTGAATGGAGTTTGCCCCCAATCAGTGTAAGAGGCAGCTGTGGCCACACAGAACCATTTGTTATCATCAGGGCCATTAACACAGTGTCTCTGGGGGCAGAAATGGGAGGAGGTTTGAGTTTTCACTTGTACCAGGATGCCTGTCCAGGTCTCTAGGACTCTGGTTTGTCTTTGGGAAGCTCTCTCTGGGGAGTGACTGGGGTTTCCTACCAAACTGAATTTTTTTTGTTATAACATGGTTCATGTCTCTTCTTTAAAAAACTCCACATATGCTTATATTCAAGTAGTCTGTGCACTATTCCACAATATTTTCCTGTCACCATCCAATACAATATTGATGGTTATTCTATGGGTATTAGGATATCCATTCATAATTCATCTTTCCATTCATTCACTCATTCTTTCATTCACTTAACACAAATTTGAGTTTGCAAGAAATTTTCTTTTTTTTTGGGGGAGAGGGGTTAAATTAATTCTGACTTCCAGCCTGTTCTAACATCATCCTATTGGGGTGGAGGGAAATTCATTCTTAGTCGTTATGCGGACTCCATCCTCCTTCCAAAGATTACTCAGTATTTCCAGAAAATGAAATGTCTCTAGCACAGTCTTTGGGGGAACTCATTGCTCAAATCTTGTGCACCTGCCAAAGTTTGACATTTCCACTCTTTCTTGGTGGCAATTGAAGGTCAGAGATCTTTAAAATTGATATACAATATGTGAAACAAAAAAAGCATTAAAAAATACAACAGGGCCTCTCTGGAGGCTCAACAGGTTAAGCACAGCGTGGTGGAGCTGTCAGTGACTGCAGAGATGTGAGTTCAATGCCTGGCTGGGGAGATTCCCACATGGTGCAGCAGAACTTTCCTGCCTCACTTGCTGCTCCCCTCAGCAGTATATTTCAGTCAATCTGCCTGTTCTGCTCCTCACTCTGTCTCTGGTGAACCCTGTCACCGCCCCATATCTCTGGTCTGCATCCCAGTTTGTATGCAAAAATAAATAAATCTTTAAAAGAACAAAAAATACAACAATATATCCCCCACCTAGTTTAAAGATTTATTTTTATTTACTTATACATACAAGAACTGGGGTGTAGGCCAGAGGTACAGGGTGGGGAGCAGTGAGAGGATTCACCAGAGACAGAATGGGGAGCAGAACAGGTGAATCTACTGAAATATACTGCTGAGGGGAGCAGCGGGTAAGACAGGAGAGGTCTGTTGTATCATGTGGCTCCCTGACCAGGGGGATTGAACTCACGTGGCAATGGCTAGCAATAGCTTGATAGCACTGAGACTTCAACCCCTGCGTCACCAGGGAGCCTCCACCACCTAGTTTATTTTTTTTTTTTAATTTTTTTTAAGATTTATTTATTTATACATACAAGCTGGGGTACAGGCCAGAGGCGCGGGGTGGTGAGAGGGCTCACCAGAGACAGAGTAGGGAGCAGAACAGGAAGATCAGAAGTACACTGCTAAGGGGAGCAGCGGGCGAGGCAGGAGAGGTCTGCCGCACC